>CM029017.1:175298363-175350620 GCA_016801055.1 Panax notoginseng
CATTGGCTTTATTCATCCTAGTACTTCTCCTTGGGGTGCTCCTGTGCTATTCGAGAAGAAGAAAGACGAAAGTATGCGATTTGTATTGATTATCGGGAGTTGAATCATGTCACCATCAAAAATAGTGTACCCATTTCCCGTATTGATGACCTGTTTGACCAGTTGCAAGGAGCACATTTCTTTTCAAAGATCGATCTTCGTTCTGGATATCATCAGCTGAAGGTTAGAACTGAGGATATTCCAAGACGGCTTTTAGAACTCGGTACGGGCATTATTGATGATTCCTAGTCATGTCCTTTGGATTGACTAATGCTCCTGCTGCCTTCATGGATATGATGAACCGGGTATTCAAGGAATATTTGGATCACTTTGTGGTCCTCTTTATTGATGACATCCTTATTTATTCCAAAAGCCGTGAAGATCATGAGCAACACTTGAGGCTGGTACTCCAAAAGCTTCGTGAATATAAGTTTTATGCCAAGTTGAATAAATACGAGTTCTGGTTGGAGGAGGTAGCATTCCTTGGGCACGTAGTATCAAGTCGTGGAATATCGGTTGACCCGGCAAAGATTGAAGCTATTCAAAGTTGGGAGCAACCTAAATCAGTGACCGAAGTACGTAGCTTTCTTAGTTTAGCTGGTTATTATCGGAGATTCGTGAAAGGATTTTCTCGAATCGCTACTCCATTAACTCAACTGACTCAGAAAGATACAAAGTTCGGTTGGAGCGAAGAATGTGAGCAGAGTTTTCAAGAACTCAAGAGGAGACTCATTTCAGCACCTGTTCTAACAATACCATCTGGCTCGGAGGGATTTATCATCTACAGTGATGCTTCGAGCAAAGGGTTGGGATGCATTCTCATGCAACATAGAAAAGTCATAGCCATATGCATCAAGACAACTCAGGAATATGAGAGGAATTATCCTTTCATGATCTAGAGTTGGCATCTGTTGTCTTTGCACTTAAAATTTGGAGGCATTACTTGTATGGGGAGAAGGTGGAGATCTTTACAGATCATAAAAGCCTCAAATATTTCTTCACTTAAAAGGAACTCAACATGCGACAACGACGTTGGCTTGAACTGTTAAAAGATTATGATCATCACCATTCAATACCATCCTGGAAAAGCGAACGTAGTAGCTGACGCATTGAGTAGAAGATCATATGCAAGTACGAGTGCGATATTGTCAACACAAAGGCCCATTTTGTGTGACTTGCAAAGGATGGAGATAGAGTTAAAGACTCTAGGGACCCATGTGATGATGACGAATATACGAGTAGAACCAACTTTTAATCGATAAAGTTAAAGCTGCTCAAGCTACAGACATGGAGCTGATGCGTACGAGGAAGAAAGTGCAAGAAGGTGCTATGCCGGAAGCAAGAATCGATGAAGAAGGAATACTTCGAGTCAACTCCAGACTTTGTGTTCCTAACAACCCTGATTTAAAGTATGAAATCATGATGGAGGCGCACAACACACACGTTTGCAATCCATCCTGGAAGTACCAAAATGTATCATGATCTTCGTCATACATTTTGGTGGAGCAATATGAAGAGAGAGATAGCGCTATTTATCTCGAGGTGTTTAACTTGTCAACGAGTCAAAGCGGAGCATCAAGTACCAAAATGTCCATTGCAACCACTTGAAATTCCAAAATGGAAGTGGGAGCACATTACCATGGATTTCGTTACCGGTCTTCCTAAGGTTTCTTAAGGTATAGATGTGATTTGGGTCATTGTAGATAGATTGACCAAGTCTGCTCATTTCTTACCGATTTAGAAACTTATACACTTGAACGTCTTGCTCGTATGTACATAAACGAGATTGTAAGACTGCATGGTATGCCAGTATCCATAGTTTCTTATCGAGACAAGATTCACTTCACGATTTTGGGTTAGTTTACAAAAGCTAATGGGCACGAATTTACGATTTAGTTCGGCATATCATCCTCAGACGGACAGACAATCAGAGAGGACAATTCAAACTCTAGAAGATTTATTAAGACTCTGTGTCCTTGACTTCAAGGGAGTTGGGACAAGTTCACCATTGGTGGAGTTTTCCTACAAAACAGTTATCAAGCAAGTTTTAGCATGGCTCCATTCGAAGCATTGTATGGAAGAAAATATCGTTCTCTAGTATGCTGGGATGAGGTGGGTGAAGCAACGTTGTTGGGACCGGAGTTGGTACGTATGACTACAGAAAAGATTCAAGCGATCCGACAACGTATAAAAACCTCACAAGATCGACAAAAGAGTTATGCTGATCTTCATCGAAAGGATGTGGAATTTGATATAGGAGATCATGTGTTCTTACGTGTTGCTCCATGGAAAGGAGTTACGAGATTTGGAAAGAGAGGAAAGCTCAATCCTCGATTCATCGGTCCATTTTTAATCCTCGATCGAGTAGGAACTGTGGCTTATAGACTCTCTTTACCGCCAAGTATGTCTCGTGTTCATAACATTTTTCACATATCCATGTTACGTAAATAAGTGGAAGACCCGAACCACATTATTGAGTTAGAATCGGACGAAATAGCGGAGGATTTGAAGTATGAAGAAGTTTCTGTTCAAATCTTGGATAAGAAGGAACATATTCTACGCTCCAAGGTTATACCTCAAGTCAAAGTTTTGTGGAGAAATCACGATGTTGAGGAAATGACTTGGGAGTTAGAATCTGAAATGAAGTCAAGGTATCCTTACCTCTTCGACATACCAGGTACGTACCCTAATTTCGAGGGCGACATTTCATAAGAAGGGGAGGTTGTAAGACCCCAACTTTTATAAATAAAGATGAATTTTTTATAAATATCATTTTTGAATATTATGGAATTAATTTGATATAATGTTATAGTTGTGGAAAATATTTATAAATTTTACAAAGTATGCAAGTTGTTATATAATATTCGATTGGTCGGGGAATATTCGTTTTAACAGGGAATATTCATACAACGGCACAATCATTGGTGGACCCCACAACGGAATTATTGTCGGATTGAGAAAACGACAAAAATATTTTATTAAAAATAACGACGGAAGTTTTACCATTGATACTGTTGAACTACTCGGTAGTAAAAGTACAGTAAACGTGTGGTTGCATAGTAGCACACGGTATTGATTATTAATACTTATGTGAGAAGTCACTCAGTTTGATTCAATTATTGTCAGTTAATAATATTAATTATTTAGCGATAATGAAGTTTTGTTTTATTCGTATTATTAACGTAATAAAACAGAAACATCTTTTTATATAAAACAGAATACTTTATTAAAGTTATTCTATAAATAGAATATATTATATTTTATTTAAAAGATTTTTCTTTAAATATGGACCGTCAGATTAAAGTAATTAATCTGGACCGTTCATGGATTAGTTACTATGCATTCTATTTTTTTATAAATAGCAGCTCATTCCTTCATTATTTCTTACGAATTCACTGAACTCTAGAGAGAGAAACTATAGAGAAAAACTATAGAGAGAGAGAAGAAGAGTATTCTACTACTTAACTACTTCCTTATTTCAGCTCTTCTTTAAAACGGTAAGGGGTGTTATTCTTTCTTATTCATGAAGAGAACTGTTGTTATTCCATTTCTTATTATTCTGTTGGAATAACCTGTATACGCGGTCTACCCTATACTTGGTGACATTTTTCTATTATTCTGTTGGAACATCATGTCTGTGTGTTTTACACCGGACCTGGTTCCGTTTTTATTATTATTCTGTTGGAACATCCTGTCTGTGTATTTTACACCGGACCTGGTTCTGTTTTTATTATTATTCTGTTGGAACATCTTGTCTGTGTGTTTTACACTGGACCTGGTACCGTCTTGTTATTATTATGTTGGAACATCATGTCTGTGTGTTTTACACCGGTTCTGGTTCCATTATTTATTATTCTATCGGAATATCCTGTCTGTGCGTTTACGCTGGACCTGGTTCCATTATTTATTATTCTGTTGGAATAACCTGTCTGTGCAGTCTATCACATGCCGGGTGATTTCTTTTGTTATTCCATTCTTTATTATACTCAGTTGGTTAAGTTTTGACTTCTATACTCCATGAAATTAGTGGAATATCCTTGATAATTGTGGTTCATCCAGTATCTTTTCATGAAAATATTCTTCTAAGTATTCTTGAATTTTACTCCACAAAGCAGTATCATGTTGACAATTTGGACGTTGTTAATTCTTGGATAAATTAATTCTTGAACTTGTTTTATTGAATTCTTATATCATTGTCATCATCCTCATGTTTATAAAATGTTGAAAGTCATCTGTGGCCTGTAGTGAATAGATGGACTTGGTATGATTATGACCAGGGATTATTCGGTATAATCATGACCGTAATGTTACAAATGATGTGGTAAAAGTCCTCATTGGCCCGTAGTGCATTGATGGACAGTTGTTAGCATGATCATGACCATTAGTGAATACACGAATATCCTTGGCAGTAGTGCAGGGGTGATTCGATGATGTAGATTATTTTATTAAGCTGAGTCCCAGCGATCACAATGTTGAAAAACCTTTTAAATCATAAAAGATAGTAGAGTTTATTTTCTACTTGACTCTTTTAATGGATTGTTTGTTCCGCTGCAGTTAAACTTGATGTCTATTATATTTTATCAGTTTAACATTGTTGAAGGCTAATGATAATTTATTCTGCATTATCTTAGTCATAATATTTCTTACTGGGCTAATTGAGCTCACCCTTTCTGTCACTGTTCTCTTCAGGAAATGAGAACGTAGCTGGGGCAAGTCGGGGAACGGAGTGATGGTCCAAATGATAGTATTAGTTAGTAGTCCTCACTATTCTATGTAATAGTGTGTTAATAAATGTAATGAGGACTCCTTTTGAGTATGAATACTCTCTAGAAGATAATATTTGTATTCAAACTCACAGTTTACGTTTTTTCGTATTGTACACGACAGTTGTATTAGTAAGTTGTATTTGTATTCTGTACTATGTATCTGACGACCCAAGATGAGTGATGTATACCTAATTTTGGGGGCGTCACAAAAAAGGTAGAGTTTATCAAGCTGGAGCAAAATAATATGACTGTGTCACAATATGAGTTGTCCCGGTTTGCGTCCCACTTGGTTGATAATGAGGAGAGAATGACGCGAATGTTTCTAAGAGGTTTGAAACCTGAGATACGTCAATACCTAATTTCTCACAAACTGTGTTTATATTTAGATGCTGTAAATAGAGCTCAGTTATTGGAACGTGATAATGAGTCAACATAACCAAGAGATATCAGTCGGCAAATCGATAATACCAGTGGTAGCAGTCATCAAAGCGGTGACAACAAACGTGGAGGGAATTAACATGCCAGAAATGGTAACCACTTCGGTGGTAATCATGGCCAAGATAATAGAAGTAGAAATTTTAAGAAGAGGAAATTCAATAATGATGGAAAGACGTCAGCACCAGCACCTGTTGTTAAGGAAGGAGAACGACCGTCGGTCGTATGTTACAAATGCAGAGGGGAGGGACACATCAGTCCAAACTGTACGCAGCAGTCCAAAACATGTTATAATTGTGGAAGAGAAGGTCACCTAGCCCAATTTTGTCGTGCACCAAAGTCAAGTCCAGCTGGGATGGAGGCAACAAAGGTCGTCCCAGACAAGACAAAACCGATAGTTCAAGGGAGAGCGTTTGTCATAACCTCCCAAAAAGTGAGGAATCCGAATGAGGTGATCACGGGTAAGCTAATCATAAACTCTAATGAAGTGTATACCTTATTTGATACCGGTTCTATCCATTCTTTTATTTCTCCTACTTGCGGTCAACGTTTAAATTTAACTCCGAAGAAATTAGACTTTGATTTATCTGTTGAAACTCCGTTGGGAGAAACCTTCATTACATCCACTATTTATAAGTCTTGTTTGATTCAAATCGATAACCGTACGTTACTTGTCGATCTTATCTCTTTGAAAATACTTGCATTTGATGTGATTTTAGGGATTGATTGGTTAACTATTCATCATGCTAAAATCGATTGTTTTCGTAAGGTTGTTAGCTTTCATATTCCTAACCAACCTATTACGCAAATTCAAGCAACCAAACCACTAAAGTTGATCACTGTCATATCAAGCCATAAAGCTATTTGTTTATTGAAAAACGGATGTCAAGCTTTCTTAGCCCATGTCACGAATTTAAATAAAAATACGTCGAATTTGAATGATATTTCTATTGTTAATAAATTTCCTGACGTATTCCCTAAAGAACTTCTTGGACTACCCCAAGAGTGTGAAATTGAGTTTTGTATTGATCTTGAACCTGGTACAAAACTCATTTCCAAAGCCCCATATCTAATGGCTCCTATTGAACTTCAGGAGTTAAAAACCCAACTACAAGAACTGTTAGACATCGGTTTCATTCGTCCTAGTACGTCTCCTTGGGGTGCTCCTGTTCTATTCATAAAGAAGAAAGATGGAAGTATGCGACTTTATATAAACTATCGAGACACCGTCAAAAATAGGTACTCGTTACCTCGAATTGATGACCTGTTTGACCAGTTACAAGGTGCTAAATTCTTTTTAAAGATCGATCTTCGTTCTAGATATCATCAGTTAAAAGTTAAAACTGATGACATTTCAAAGACTACTTTCAGAACTCAGTACGGGCATTACGAATTCCTAGTCATATCTTTTGGATTGATTAATGCTCCTGCGGCCTTCATGGATATGATGAACCGAGTATTCAAGGAATATTTGGATCATTTTGTTGTTGTCTTTAATGATGACATCTTCATATACTCCAAAAGCCGTGAAGATCATGAGCAACACTTGAGGCTAATACTCCAAAAGCTTCGTGAAAACAAGATATATGCCAAGTTGAAGAAATACGAGTTCTGGCTTGAGGAAGTAGCATTCCTTGGGCACGTGATATCAAATCATGGAATATCTGTTGACCTGGCAAAGATTGAAGCAATTCAAAGCTGGGAGCAACCTAAGTCAGTTACCGAAGTACGTAGCTTTCTGGACTCAGCTGGTTATTATCGGAGATTTGTGGAAGGATTTTCTCGAATCGCTACTCCATTAACTCAGCTGACTCAAAAAGATACAAAATTCGGTTGGAGCGAGAAAAGTGAGAAGAGTTTTCAAGAACTCAAGAGGAGACTCATTTCATCACCTGTTCTGACAATATCATCTGGTTCGGAGGGATATGTCATCTACAGTGATGCTTCAGGTAGAGGTTTAGGATGTGTTCTCATGCAACATGGTAAATTCATAGCCTATGCTTCGCAACAACTCAAAGAATATTAGAGGAATTATCCTACTCATGATCTAGAGTTGGCAGCAATCGTTTTTGCACTTAAAATCTGGAGGCATTACCTGTATGGAGAGAAGGTGGAGATCTATACAAATCATAAAAGCCTCAAATATTTCTTCACTCAAAAGGAACTCAACATACGACAACGACGATGGCTTGAGCTGTTGAATAATTACGACCATACCATTCAATACCATCCTGGAAAAGTGAACATAGTAGTTGACACATTGAGTAGAAGATCATATGCGGGTACAAGTGCGATATTGTCAACGTAAAGACCCATTTTGTATGAATTACAAAGGATAGAGATAGAGTTAAAAACTCCAGGGACCCACGTGATGATGGCAAATATATGAGTAGAACCAACTTTAATCGATAAAGTTAAAGTTGCTCAAGCTACAGATCTGAAGCTGATGCGTATGAGGAAGAAAGTGAAAGAAGGTGCTATTTCGGAAGTAAGAATCGATGAAGAAGGAATACTTCAAGTCAACTACAGACTTTGTGTTCCTAACGATTCTGACTTGAAGTATAAAATCATGATGGAGGCGCACAACACACCGTATGCAATCCATCCTGGGAGTACCAAAATGTATCGTGATCTTTGACATACATTTTGGTGGAGCAATATGAAGAGAGAGATAGTGAGGTTTATCTTAAGGTGTCTAACTTGTCAACGAGTCAAGGCGAAGCATCAAATGTCAAAAGGTCTATTGCAACCACTTAAAACTCCATAATGGAAGTGGGAGCACATTACCATAGATTTCGTTACTGGTCTTCTCAAGGTTTCTCAAGGCATAGATGCAATTTGGGTCATTGTTGATAGATTGACCAAGTCTGCTCATTTCTTACGTATACGAGAAACTTATTCACTTGAACGTCTTGCTCGTAAGTATATAAATGAGATTGTAAGACTGCATGGTATGCCAGTATCCATAGTTTCTGATCGAGACCCAAGATTCACTTCACAGTTTTGGGTCAGTTTGTAGAAAGCTATGGGCACGGATTTGCGTTTCAGTTCGGCATATCATCCTCAAACGGACGAGCAGTCAGAGAGGACTATTTAAACTCTTACAGATCTATTAAGAGTATGTGTCCTTGACTTCAAAGGAAGTTAGGACAAGTTCTTGCCATTAGTGGAATTCTCCTACAACAACAGTTATCAAGCAAGTATTGACATGGCTCCATTTGAGGCGTTGTATGGACGCAAGTGTCGTTCTCCAATATGCTGGGACAAGGTGGGTGAAACAACGTTATTGGGACCAGAATTGGTACGCATGACAACAGAAAATATTTAAATGATCCGACAACGTAAAAAAACCTCACAAGATAGACAAAAGAGTTATGTTGATCTTCATCGAAAGGACGTGGAGTTCAATGTTGGAGATCATGTGTTGTTACAGGTTGCTCCATGGAAAGGAGTTACGAGATTTAGAAAGAGAGGAAAGCTCAATCCTCGAATCATTGGCCCATTCGAAGTCCTCGATCGAGTAGGAACTGTGGCTTATAGACTCACCTTACCGCCAAGTATGTCTTGTGTTCATAACGTTTTTCACATATCCATGATACGTAAATATGTGTAAGACCCAAACCACATTATTGAGTTATAACCAGACGAAATAGCAGAAGATTTAACGTATGAGGAGGTACCTGTTAAAATCTTGGATAAGAAGGAACATATTCTACGCTCCAAGATTATACCTCAAGTCAAAGTTTTATGGAGAAACCACGATGTTGAGGAAATGACCTGGGAATTAGAATCTGAAATAAAATAAAGGTATCCTCACCTCTTCGACATACCAGGTATGTACCCTAATTTCGAGGTCGAAATTTCATAAGAAGGGGAGGTTGTAAGACCCCAACTTTTATGAATAAAGAATAATTTTTCTCTAAATATCATTTTGAATATTATGGTATGGATTTGATAAAATGTTATAGTTGTGGGTAATATTTATAAATTTTACAAAGTAAACAAGTTGTTATAAAATATTCATTTGGTCGGGGAATATTCTTTTTGTCGAAGAATATTCG
Organism: Panax notoginseng; assembly: GCA_016801055.1. Lineage (NCBI taxonomy): Eukaryota > Viridiplantae > Streptophyta > Magnoliopsida > Apiales > Araliaceae > Panax > Panax notoginseng. Next base: position 175,307,665 of record CM029017.1, read on the forward strand.
TACAATAGCACAATCATCGGTGGACCCCACAACAGAATTATTGTCAGAGTTAGAAAACGACAGAAATATCTTTTTATAAAAATAACGGCGAAAGTTTTACCGTTAACTATTGAAATACCCGGTGGTAAAAGTATAATAATAAGCGTGGTGCATAGTAGCACACGGTATTGATTATTGATGCTTACGTAAGAAGTCACTCAGTTATACTCAATTATTGCTATAGTAATTACTGCATAGTATCTCATATTATTGATTCAATTATTATCACAGTATCATCTGCATAATATTTTATATTGTTAAATCAATAATTGAGACGACAAAGTTATTCATATTATTATTTGCATTATTGACGATGTCTAAAAAGTTCTGTCGAGGAGAGGTTTGGTCACCTAATTACAGGCCAATAGGGAAAAATCTTTATCAAAAAGCCCCCTCTTTCCTGGGAACAATCTGGTTGATAAATATTGTGAGTTATAATATTAATGATGAATAATTGTTGGAAGATTAAAAATGTGTTGATTGAAGATAAAATGATTTGTGGTAATATTTATTCAATCTTTTATATAAATAAGAAGTCTGTTATGTGACGTTTTTGGTAAGTTTGGTTTATTCTATGGGGGCCCATATGTCATCATCTAAGAGTCACTTTCACCAATAGTAATTACCTTTACTAGGCGTCGAACCACTTATCGTTTCATATTACAGGCGTCGAACCACTTGTCGTTTCATATTACAGGCGTCGAACCACTTATCTTTTCATATTATAGGGGTCAAACCACTTGTCATTTCATATTACAGGCGTCGAACCGCTTGTTGTTTCACATTACAGGCGTCAAACACATCACCAGTAGTCAAGCCACTTGTCTCTTCACATTGCAAGGGCTAAGCTAAAAATATTCTATAAATAGAAGCTTATTTCTTCTTTCATTCTCACCAATTCACTATGACTTACAGGAGAATTCTATAGAGAGAGAATCAGAGAGAAAGAAAAAGAGTATTATGTTACTACACTATTTCAGTATCCAATCTCCTACTAAGGTAAGAGGTATTATTTCTTTCGTATTCGTAAGGGATATAATTTTGTTCAATAATCGTATGAAATAATATTTTTTTCTATACTCTGTAGTATGTAAGTAATATTAATTCTGAATTCTACACTCATGTTGTTAAGTATTGCTTCTATACTCCTTAAAATTAGTAGAATATCCTTGAAATTTGCGCTTCATCTAGTATCGTTTCACAAGGATATTTTTCTAAACATTCTTGTTAAAGTTTAATCTTTTCATGCCGAAGTACTATTCACGGGGTACTATTCACGATAAAATTGATTTCTTTCATGTCCAAATTGTTTTTGATACAATATTATTCTTGAATTTTACTCCACAAAATAGTATCATGTTAGCAATTTGGACATTATTGAATTCTGGATAAATTGAATTATAAATCTTTAAAATTTATCCTTACTCGCCTTTAATTGAATTCTTATATCATTGTCATCATCCTCATGCTTATATTATGATGAAAGTCATCTGTGGCCCGTAGGACATAGATGGACTTGGTATGATTATGACCAGAGATTATTTGGTATAATCATGACCGTAATATTACAAATGATGTGGTAAAAGTCATCATTAGCCCATAGTGCATTGATGGACAGTTGTTGGAATGATCATGACCATTGGTGATACTAATGAATATCATTGGCCCGTAGTGCAGGGATGATTTGATGATGTGGATTATTTATTAAGCTGAGTCTCAGCGATAAAACTGTTGATAAACTTTTTAAATCATAGAAGATAGTAGATATCATGCTCTACTTGACTCTTCTAATGGATTATTTTTTTCGATGCAGTTAAACTTGATGTTTATTGTATTTTATCAGTTTAACACTGTTGGAGGCTAATGATAATTTATTTTGTATTATCTTAGTCATAATATTTCTTACTAGGCTAGTTGAGCTCACCCTTTTGCTTTCATTGTTCTCTTCAGTAAATGAGAATATAGCTGGGACGAGTCGAAAAATGGAGTGACGATCCAGATAGGTGGCTATAGTAGTCCTCACTATTATATGAAATAATGTGATAATAATTGTAATGAGTACTTTATTTGAGTTTGGATACTCTCTACGAGATATTATCCGTGTTGAAACTCTCAGCTACGTTTTGTCGTACTGTATCAAAGAAGTTTGTATTTAAATTATGTACCATGTATTTGGCGACTCAAGATGGGTGTTGTATACCTATTTTGGGGGCATCACATCAATGGTTTGAATTTGATGACTACCTATCTACTCTTGTAACTTGTGTATGTGAAACATGCATTATTAATCTACAACCATATTACACTACTTTATCATATATATATATATATATATATATATATGTGTGTGTGTGTGTGTGTGTGTGTGTGTGTGTGTGTGACAAAATTTAATTGTAATGAAACAATACTTGCATTGAGTTAAGAGAACTCCTTTTCCAAAATTGGGCAGAGCTTGATGCTGATAACGTGTTATAAAAGATTTTTAAAGTTAAGAACAAAGATGATTAGAGGAAAGAGAGCATTCTCATTGTATTTTCATGTGTCTCACTCACTTTACAATGCTATTATTTATAGATATAAAAACATCAATACTAGAAGGTTACAAAACTCAAAGGTCATGAGTTTCATAACTCAATGGATATGCGAGTTTCAAAATCATTATAATCAAAGATAAGAAGAATAAATTTAGACATCCATTGTATGAATCTAGACATCCATTATAATTTTATAACATAAAATTTAAATTAAGATGTAAAGTTTTAAAATTAAAATCAGTAAGTCTAGCTTTGCATGTTTCCTTATTGCTCTGGAAGCTTTGAAATTCTCCCACGGAAACTCTATTATGTTCATTTTAAAAAAAGAGTGAGATTAATTTTGTCTAAAAAAAATTAGTTCCAAATGGTAGTGATTATAATATCAGGTAAAACATTTGATTAAATAATCTCTCATTTTAAGTTATTTTATAATCCTAAGATTAATAGTCTCAAACTCAAATTTAAAAACAAACAAGACATTTGGGATTAATAATCTTGTCCCAAGTGTAAACCTTGCAAACAAACATAGCCTTAAAAGTTTGTGTGTTTATGAGTTGTGTGTATGTATTAATTAATAATTTTATATGTATTTTTCAATGGTTGGGGTGCAAAATTGCACCAGCTACTACTACGAGTTCTTCTAGGCAGACATAAAAATTAGATATGAAAATTGAATATGAGTGTATTTGAATTTTACCTATTTGTATTTTTACCCACCATTAGGGTCAAAATACAAATAAGTAAAATTCAAATACACTCATGTCTAATTTTTATGTCCACCTAGAATTTTTGACTACTAATACTAAAAAAAGTATAGGCAGACACCTTTTTGGGACTGGAGAATTGGACTGGTCCAATTTTTTTTTCTTTTGAATCCCAAAAAATTTATAATATTTATTTTAACTCAAATTTTTATAAAATTCAGTGATTTAGGTGTAATTTGGATACATGTAAAAAATATGGTTGCACAGACTGTACAACTCTATTTTTTATATGTATTCAAATTACACCTAAATCACGACATTTTGTAAAAATTTGAGTTAAAATAAATATTATAAATTTTTTAGGAGTCAAAAGAAAAACAAAAAAAATATTAAAATTAGATCGATTCAATTTTTCGATCTCAAAAAAATGTCCCTGTAGAAGGACTCCTAATACTATATTGATATAATTAAAATTTTATATATATAGTCCAAAAGTTGGGGTGCAAAATGGCACCAACTAAAAATGTGTTGTAGAGACAATTATCTTTATATATATATATATATATTATATATATATATATATATATATATATATATATATATATATATATAAGATCTCAACTTTTATGAATAAAGATTTAATTTTCTCTAAATATCATTTTGAGTAATAAGGTGTGGATTTGATATAATGTTATAGTTGTGGGTAATATTTATAAATTTTGCAAAGTAAGCAAGTTGTCATAAAATATTCGTTTGGTCGGGGAATATTCGTTTTATCAGGGAATATTCGTACGACGGCACAATCATTGGTGGACCCCACAACGAAATTACTTTCGAATTTAGAAAGCGACAGAAATAACCTTTTAATAAAAATAAAGGTAAGACTTTTACCGTTAAACTATTGAAATACCCGGTGATAAAAGTACAGTAATATGCGTGGTTGCATAGTAGCACACGGTATTGTATAGTATCTTTGATTATTGATGCTTACATGAGAAGTCACTCAGTTTTATTATTGCAACAGTAGTTGATGCATAGTATCTCATACTATTGATTCAATTATTGTCACAGTATCATCTGCACAATATTTTATATTATTAAATCAATAAATGAGACGACACAATTATTCATATTATTATTTACATCATTGACAATGACTAGAAAGTTATGTCGAGAAAAGGAGTTTGGTCATCTAATTGCGCGCCAACAAGGAGAAATCCTTATCGGAAAGCCCCCTCTTTCCTGAGAATGATCTGGTTGTTAATATTTTGAGTTATAATATTAATGATGAATAAATGTTATTAAAAATGTGTTTAGAGACGCCAAAGTGATTTATGATAAAATAGAGGGGGGTTTTATGAAATATTTGTTGTAAGTTTGGCTTATTACGTGGACCCCCACTTACTCATTTTTTAAAATCGACGGTAGAAAGTTATCTCAATTTTTGTTTTATTATTATTATAATAGTAATAAAATAGAAATTTTTTTATATAAAATAGAATACTTCTTATAAATAAAATATATTATATTTTATTATATTGCATAGTATTGCATAGTATTTGCATAGTACTGTATAGTATTTGCATAGTGCTGCATAGTAAAATTAGAAAAAATCAGTAGGTGCATCTGTGATTCGTTACTGTGCAGTCTGTGATTTTTTTCCTAAATTGTATCCTGCCATTCTCCTATAAATAGGATGCTTAGGGGCTGTTTGTTTAGAACTTAATGGGTCTGAATGGCTGAATCGGTAAGTAGCTGAATCATTAAGTGTGTTTGTTTTGAAAAAAAATCGTCTGAATGGCTGAATCGGTCAGATGCGTTGGCTGAATGGTTAAGTCCAAATTTTTGGGCTGAATGGCTGAATGGTTGGCTGAATGAAGTAAAAAAAATTAAAAATAAAAAAAAATAATAAAAAAATATTAACTATTATATTATGTAATATTAAATAAATTTACAACAACTTTGAATTTTTTCAGAGGGGTAAAATATTAAAAATATGTCATTCAGATCTTTAAGTTATGTCAGTTATCAAACAGATTCAGATTCAGCTCATTCAGATTCAGATTCAGATTCATTCAATTTTTATCAAACACCCCCTTAGTTTAGAAATGAAAATCACACGAGAATCAGAGAATTCTTCTTCTATAATATTGAGTGTATTTCTTTTGAGTTTAAGGAAACTTTGAGTGTAAAAAATAATACAAGTTTTTTTCAAGAATATCTCCGGTATACCAATCGAAATTACTCTCCTACTAAGGTAAGGAATATTATTTTGTTCAATATTCGTAAGTGTTGGGTCTCTAACTTTTAGATTTATTTTGATGATAACAATAATTAGTAAATAAAATAATTAAAAGGGTAGAATCCTCTCCATAGGATTTTTTATTACAATTGTTTTAATTATCTTATTTAATTTGAAAAAATATATTTTCTAAATCTTATTTAATTGATTTTCTTGATCTTGATTTTTTGTTAAAACAAATAGGTCACTTATATTGAGACAAAGCTTGCTAATGTGTTGGAAATGAATTGGTGTCATTTCTTTTGAGGACAAAAGCCTTATCAATTGATGCATTAATTACGTGAACAAGCTTGACCGAAATTGTTGGAATGGTTGAATTAATTTGCATTAAATTGCACCAAAGTTGTCAGCATGTAATATATATATATATATATATATATATATATATATATATATATATATATATATATATATATATATATATATATATATATACACACACACACAACCCTGATCAGGAGCATACTCCTTAAAGAGTATTCTGTCCTTAAAGAGCATTCTCCTTTCAAAACCCGGCTCTTTTATATCTTTCCTCACTCAGTCGATAAAACAAAGACACAAAGGCGCAAAGCGAAGAGAGAAAAAGCGATGAGAGAATTCGATTTCTCTGACTTCCATTCCCTTCTCGCCCAACTGCTGCAAAATCGAAGTCCATTGCCATAGAAAGCCATCGCACTAGAAATCCATTGCCCTAGAATAAAGACAGAGCTTCGCTACAAAGGCAGAGCCTCTCGCTACAAATCGATTCCCTTTGAAATCCATTGCTGCAAATTTGAAGAGAGAGAAAGCGAAGAGAGAGAAAGCATTGCACTGGAAATCTCAAACATCACGATTGTTGCAAGAGAGAAAGCCAACCCAAGCCCTAGAACTCAATTGATGCAAGAGAGAATGCCAAGCTCGTGAAACGCAATCCCCTCTAGAAAATCGAAGCCCAGAGTGGTCTTTAGAAGCCGTGACGTGTGACAAAACTTCTCCAAATGCCCTCAGTTAGTGACCCTTGAAAATCAGTAAGTGCATTCCTGTTTCACAAATTAAAATTTAGGTTTTTTTGTTGTAAATAGATGCTTAATTTGAAATTTGTTACGGTCAATGTTATGTCTTTTTTTGGATTAGTGTGAATTTGGGACAAGCTTAATGAATTTTAATTGGTGATTTCACAATTTCAAGTAAATTTTTGTTTATTCAGGTGTAAATATAATGGATGACATGTACCATGAAGTCAGGAGTTGCGGGGATAATGTTGAAATGAATTTGGAAATAGAAATTGATGGGGATGACTCGAGTGGAGAGGGGTTGAATATGAATACTAATACTGTTGTCTACTATCCTCAAGTAGCAGATGAGTTTACACCTAAGATTGGTCAAGAATTTCAAACATTAGATGATATTCACACGTTTTACAATACATATGCAATGCATGCTGGATTTAGTGTACGAAAGTTTAATGAGAAATAAAGGGCGGGTAGCGATGAGATTTATAGGAAGGAGTATGTGTGTTCTAAGCAAGGAAAGGGCAAACTATTAGCCGATGTGGTTGTAAAAAGAAAATGTAGATCTACAAAAGAAGACTGTATTGTAGTGGTAAAGAGAAATGACTTGTACGTAATTACTAAAATTGAGGAGGGTCATTGTCATCCATTGTCAACTCCACATAAGAGGCATTTGTTACGATCGCATCGTAATGTGTCAATTGCCCAAAAATCTTTGTCTCAGCAACTTGGCACAGTGAATATACCACAATATCAACAATACAATTTTCTTGCAGTGCAGGCGGGTGGTTTTGAAAATATTGGTTGCACGCAAAGGGATTTATATAACTTTGAAAGAGACAAGCACAATGACTTGAAGGGACATGATGGGGATATGTTGAATGAGTACTTACAGTTAGAACAACAAAAGAATCCTTCATTCACTTTCATAATTGACACAGATGATGAAAATCAGATCACTCGTTTGTTTTGGGCCGATGCAACTTCTAGACAGGCTTATGAATTTTATGGTGATGTTGTCATTTTTGATACCACGTACAATACTAATCGTTACGGAATGATATTTGCACCACTAATGGGGGTTAATAATCATGGTCAAACTACTGTATTTGGTTATGCTTTCTTAAGTGATGAGACCATAGCTAGTTTTGAATGACTTTTCAAGTGTTTTTTGGAAGCAATGACAGGCGATGCACCTGAGATGATTATCACCCATCAGGATCCAGCTATGACAAATGCCATTTCACAGATGCTTCCTAATACATTTCATAGGTATTGTAGTTGGCACATATTGACCAAATTCTCAGAGAAGATTGACTTAGTAAAATACAGTGCTTATTATAAGGAGTTTTTAGATTGCATTTGGAATTCGGAGACTGTGGAAGATTTTGATTCTATTTGGGTAGCATTAATGGAGAAAAGTGGGTTGAATGCTAATAAATGGCTACAATCAATGTATGACATCCGTTGTAGATGGGTACCCGCACATGTGAATCATATTTTCTCAGCCGGCTGTCAAGTAGCCAACGAGCAGAGAGTTGTCATGCATTTTTTAAAAAATTTGTTTCTAAAAGGAATTCTTTAGTGGATTTTATGATTCAATTTGGGTGGGGCCTTCAGCATCAACGACACAATGAGTTGGTTTCGGATAACAAAGATTTGGTTGAGAGACCGAGAATGAAATATCGTCATGACTTCTTAGTTCAAATGGATGACATTTATACACACTCTATATATTATAAATTCGAAGAAGAGTTGTGTGAGAGCTTGAATTATAGGTTTGAACTTATGACGGAGGATGTCAATCACCGTGTATATAAGATTTACCGAAGGAATGTCTGCATGTTTAAAGTAAGAGAAATTCAGTATGACAACTCTTTGGATTATGCAACATGTACTTGCAAAAAGTTTGAGAGTTTGGGAATCCTATGTCGGCATGTGATAGCTTATTTGCATAAGTATCATGATCTTGACAAATTGCCTACAAAATACATTTTAAAAAGGTGGACAAAAGGAGCAAAATCAAGTGGTGTAGTTGATGATAATGGTGTGGAGATAAAAGATGACAAATCATACTTACTCTTGCGGAGTCAATTGATTCAGCAATCTCTAGAGATGATTGATAGTGCTCTCACAAATGAAGAAGCCACAAATGTATTAAAGGAATGTTTTGATAGAGATTATGAAAAGATCAAGCAAATAATTAGGAATAATGCTTCCAAACGAACCATAGAAATAGAGTCTGGTGGAATGAGTGCATCCAAGTCAGTTAACATGAGTGGGACTTATGAACCCAATTACATTGAGCCGAACCAAGTGCGTGCAAAAGGGTGTGGCAAAAGACTGAAGGGTGGTAAAGAAAGGGCTTTGGGGAAAACAAAAAATCCCAAAGGGAGACGTTGTCATGGATGTAGTCAAGTTGGTGTTACACACGACAAAAGAAACTGTCCGGTGCTTAATAATCGGTAAACATTCTTACTTGTTACTACTTTGATATTTGTTTACAATTGACTTTGCTATTTGTTTAAATTTGACTTTGTTATTTGTGCAAAATGTAGAATTGGAGAATCAAATGTTGATGCTACTCAGGATCCAAGTGTAGATGATGAATGTGATTCACCCATAGGTGAAACTAAGATTGATATTACAACAATTGTATAACTTACTTGCTATTAATCAAGTGGATTTTTTCTTTGTACAAAGGGTCCTTCAGAATTGCAGTAATCAGGATTTTGCTATTTCATGGTGTCTCACTTCAAGTGTAGATGATGAATGTGACCATGTTTTTGCATCAATCAATTCTAAAAAAAATGAAGTAAAGGTAAAAAAAATCTGAATTCTTGTTTTGGAATAGTTTTTCTCAGAGTTCAAGCAGGCCGCATTTACACCCTCTGAAGAATTTTGAGATATTTACATGCATGTGCAGTTTCTCATTTGGCAATTTTATGTGATGACGGGTTGTTTACATTATAGAGTAACGATGTACCTTAATCTTTGAATATTTTTAGATATTTTCTTCAGTTTATCCTATGTGTGTTAAATCTTAGCTTCAAATGGAAAATACTAACAGTTGCTAGTATTTGTTTTTGTATGATATATGACAGGTCTTACCAGTTATTTTATTGGAGGTTCCTATACCTTTTAGTAATTTCTATGTAGTCTTTTATTTTGCTTCTCAAGGTGGAGTTTACAATATCATGGCTGCTTACTGTTATTTTTTTCTGACTTATTGAATCACTCTGTTTTAATTGTTCCATATGTTTTCTTCTTATATCTTATTGTACTAGTAATATACTAAAGCTTAATTTAGTTGGTTAACTATCAAATACTTTCTTTCCTCAATTACAAAGTCAGAAAGTTTCTTTCCTGTAAATTTTTAGCTTGGCATCAATGCCCTATGTGATTGATAATCTTAGTCTTTGTCCATCTTTTTTTAATAAATAAAAACATAATAAATTTTTCTAATTTGAATCTAATGTTCCCATGATTTTTTTTTTTGCAAATTCAGGTTATTAGACTATGCAAGATGCCTACTACGATGAGGAATTGGCAACTGTGATAGATGATATGTTTCTACAAGTCCACATGCTAAGTGGAGGGTATGCTTCTTATATTAATAGATTTTTTTGTGAATGTTTCAAGCTTCCCCAAAATTATTTTGGAAAACATTTTTTTTAGATTTCAATATGCAAATTAAAGCATTAGGCTGAACATTGTTGAGGCTAATACCTATTCTTTTGTCTTGTAGAATAATTGGCCAAGCTGCTTTCACTAAGAAACATAAATGCTACTTTTTCCTCAATTTGACTATATGTCTGAGATTATATAAATGGTTGTTGAACTGCACAATACCTTTTTTTTCTTGGGAAATGATATAGCTAAAATGGAGAGTGATTTGTTCATGTTACATATTTTGCAATCTTTTCAACTACAGGATGATTCTGAGTTTCATCACCAATTTGCTTCTAGAATCAATGTTCCGCTTTGTTTTGGAGGACTAAAGGGAAGGACAAGATGTCAAGAGGTGTTGATCTTGTGGAATCAAAGAAACATGAAGAATCAAGACCACAATGAATAAGTAATAATACTATATGTTAAATTTTGTTGTAACAGTGATTCCAAGAAACATATGTAATAGTACTATATGTTAAATTTTGATGTAACATTAAGAAGTCAACTATACACTTTTTGATTGGCAATAGTTTTCTGTGTGTTGACTATTTTTTGCTTCAAGTCCTACACTAGTGTAATTTGAGAAATAATGCATCTTGTATCTCAGGCACCCAAGTTTCCACTACTTCAGTTTGGTTAGATATAATGTGCTTTTACATTTACAGAAGGGACACAGGCATCCTGTCTTGAACAATGCTCCTCCTCACACTAATCCTGCTGGGAATTCAACTTGGGAAAGCACATACGGGTCCAAGTATACACATGCAAAAGTAATTATTACTCAGCAAAAGTAAAATAACTACTAAAACTTTACAGAATGTACTCCCAATCAGGAATTTCCAGTCTACACATAAGTTTTCAATTTTCATTCATCTACACACTCTGAACAAAATCATCAATGGCAGGTTCATTGCACAGAAAGAGTTCCCCTTGGCAGTATAAAGCAAAGTTAGCAAAATCATAAAACAGAACAATATCTTTGCCTGAGTTAGCAAAATCATATGCCTGAGTTAAAAACAGAACTCAAATCATAAATTACAAATTATTTTGCTAACATCTTTGCTTCATTACAATCAATTCATTACATCTCCCAAATTATAATTACAAATTTTTCCTATTTAAGCATCTTCTTGGATAGAGATGGTTCCAAAGAAATTCCAAAGTAGAAAAATCAAGGAAACCCACATGATTATCAAGTAAATCCTATGTTTGCGTCTAACATTTTGAACTTCATTTTGAAGAGCCCTCAACTTCCTCAACAAACCAGGAATCACTTGAATGGCTCTCGGCTGCATCGGAGGATCATACCACATGAAATACCCGCAACCATGAGGCTGTCAAAAAAGAAATTTTTTGAGAACAAACTTCATATCCAAGGAAATTGAATATAAATTACTTACTCTTGCAGTTTGACATCCATAGAATCGACGACCAGGATTCAAATCAGTCCAAGAAGTTATCAACATAGCCGGGCGATGACAATGACAGTGGTTAACTGCGGCCATTTAAGTTGACTCTTTCCGGTGTTGGGATGTGGTGCATGCAACATAATTAAAATAAATCAAATGAACAAACAAAAGAATACACACTTGAAATATACATTACAATGAATCATCTACAGATTTAGCGTCACTGATAGAGATTTATCTCAAAATTGTTATTATCTCAAAACACATTTGTTTCCAGGAAGTTGTTATTATCTCAAAACAGGAGCATAAGAGTTCACCCTGGTATATACTATGCATTATTAGGGAGCAAGATGCAAGTTCACACTGGTTCACACTTGTCTGGTTCTGGTGTTGGAAAGCAAGAAGATGACAAACAGATGGCTTTAATTAAACAACCAAGGCATATCATTTAAAAAGATTACAAAGTAATATCAATGCCATTTATATTCCAACGCCATAAATACTCGAAGCAATCATCACACAAAATAACTTAACAATTATAGAGTGTTTATAATGAATAATCAACACAGAAACCACATATGTGAAGGTATACATGTAATCAAGAACTCAAATCCAATTGAACAATATAATACTACAACTTAAAGAGTATTCAACTCATCATTCTATCTTCTAACACAAATATTAAAAGATTGTTAACAGGTAAATTAGGTAGAATAAACACAAATAGTTGACAGGACAAAATTATCAATGTCAGTTAATCAATCTTCCTTCAAACCTTCAAAAAGGACAACTCTCAAGACTGTTAACAGGTAAATTAGGTAGAATAAACTGCAAAAGTACCAAATCGCAAGCCCTTACCGAATCGAACTAATGAACTCAATGAATCGCGATTCTAGCCCTTACTCTTCTTGCAGCAATCGCGTTTCTAGGGCGGGCCACGAACTTTGAACTACTTTGGGCTTCGATTTTGGCAAGCCCTTACCGAATCGAACAATCGCGATTCTAGCCCTTACTCTTCTTGCAGCAATCGCGATGTCTGAGATTTATAGGGCAATGGATTTCTAGTGCGATGGCCTTCTCTGGCAATGGACTTCGATTTTGCAGCAGTTGGGCGAGAAGGGAATGGAAGTCAGAGAAATCGATTTCTCTCATCGCTTTCTCTCTCTTCGCTTTGTGCCTTTGTGTCTTTGTTTTATCGACTGAGTGAGGAGAGAGATATAAAAGAGCTGGGTTTTGAAAGGAGAATGCTCTTTAAGGATAGAATACTCTTTTAAGGAATATGCTCCGGATCAGGGTTGTATATATATATATATATAAGTCATGCATGCATGCGCCTATAACAATATATAATTTGCATGCATGTGCTGTATATATATAAGTAACCATATGAATGGGCATTAAAAGGTGACTAGCTATTTGGAAAGAAGATGAAGATTTTAATTAAATTATTTTGTTTGATATATGGGTATTTTTTTATTTATTCTCAAATTAATTTTATTATTTTAAATATATATATATATATATATATATATATATATATATGTTATTAGTATGTAATCATTGCATTATATATTATATATTATATATTAACCATGCGCGTGTGTGCAGTGTGAATATATCATATAAGTTTATATATATATATATAACAATTAATGCATGTATTTATAACATATAATATATATATAGTCCTATCAGTATGCATAAGTTATATAATATATCATGTAGTGTTATATACATATATTATATAATAGTTGCATGCATTATATTCCCTCCATCCCTTTATATCTGATGTTTTAGAGTTTTTTTTTTCTTCCCAAAATATTTAACGTTCTACAATCTCAATAATATTTTGCCTATTTGTTTTTCTTCTCTACCCTTCCTTGTCCATCACCATTAATGGCTATTTTCTCTGTTTTCAAAAGACAACCGTTCAAATTCTATTATCTCTCACAAACACACACACAATTATTCAAAGAGTAATGGTGGAACTCTCAAGCCCTAACAATGGCGGAGAACTTCAGTGCTCCGGCGAGTCCGATCAAACCATTAGAAGCATAACGGAGAAGCTAAAGGAAACTTCACTCGTGCGGGCGCGGTTCCCAATGCACTTTCATCCTTTCTCTCTCTCATCTTTGTCTGTGTTTTTTTTGCTGGTGAAATAGAGAAAGAAAGAGTGTTTTAGTTTGAGTTTTCTGTGTGGAGAGAGAGAAAGTGTCGTTTTATGAGATCGTAGAAGAAAAAAATAAGCACAGTACAATTTAGTTCGGTTATTTCCTGGTTAACCCTCTCCCTCTTTTTCTCTTATTGAATCTCAAGACTAGTTAATCTTCCACGAATTCGCCACTGATCCATCTGGATTGCCGGATCTGGTGATTCCGGCCTCTGATGGAGTCTCTGATCTGGATTGCATCTATTCTTAATGCTTCTCTGCTACCGGTAATTAGCAGGAGGAGAGAGAATTTTTAAAAGAAAACAGAGAAGCCAAGCATAATTGCTCCCACAAACAGAACACCAAGCATTAATGGGATGAGATATTAATTAAGGGTAAAATAGTAAAATTGTATCTATTCATAATTTATGTGAAAATCTGTAGAACGTTAGATATAATGGGATGGAGGGACTATAAAATAAGTATTACATACATACATACATATATATATATATATATATATATATATATATATATATATATATATATATATATATATATAATAACCGTAGATATATATATATATATAGAACCATGCATGCATAACATTTGTGTGTGTTAAGAAAAAGAGTGTTGGCATCCTTAAATGCTTAAAAAATCGTGTACAACATGTTGGCCAAATTGTGCATTAAATGATAAGTGAATTGATTCCGGGAAGAATTGGAAATTCTTCCACGTAAAAAATTATTTTCATCTGGACCGTTAAATTCAAAAATACATCATCCAAGCCACTCATTCAAAATCAATTTTTGAAAATTACACTTTTGCCCCCGGCTTCAAAAATTATAAATAGAAGGTCTTTCTTTCATTTTTAATTTGTCAATTCACTTTCAAGAAAAGTTTATTTCTCTCTTACATACTCTCTCTCTCTAAGAAGCTTTCTATCTCTCTTCTTATCAAAGTTCTAATCATTTGAGAAGAGGAAATTGGTCTAAGCATATTGAGATAAGTTGTTTAATTTAATTTATTTGAATTAGCTCTTGCTTATTTATATTTATAAGATATACGAATATAAATTGTTATACACAATTTTATATATCTCTATTTCATCTATTTATCAAATAAAAGGATATTTGGGCGCCGCAAGGCTACGGAGATATACCTCTACGAAGAAGAATTTGAATTGTACGATTCCTTATAGTCTTCAGTAAACTTTTATTGATATTATTTATATAAATATAGCAAAATAGATACGACACTTGATAGCTCAAAACGACACTGAGATATTCCTCCAAAAAGAGAAGTCATCCAAACTGGATTTGAGAATCATAGTGATCTATTGAAAATATTTATATAAATATCAATTGTGAAATTATAAATTTTATCGTACTTAGACGCCGCAAGGCTACGGAGATACACATCTACCAAGAGAAATTCGAACTGTACGATACCGTATAGTATTAAGTAACATTATTTATAAAAGTTCACATAATAGATAAAATATTGTTATATATTATCTGAGTTAAACAAATATATTTGTTATATCAAGTATTGCTTAACTGATTTATTTATTATACTTAATATCTGTCATCACAAGTATTTGTTCATAAATTCATTTATTCATAAAATACTTGTTGCATAATATAAAAGTTATTTAAACTTTTATTTCACGAACTTAAGTGAATATATCTGTTTAAATAGAAGCATATTTGATTCAAAGGTTAAAACAACTTATTTGCTTAATTACTCAGAAGAACTTTCACTCTAAAAGTTATTTAAACTTAAAGAGATTTTTCTTTACTCTATAAAGAATAAATAATTCTTTATAAATTTGCATTAAATTATATATCTGCTTAAACAGAAGCATTTTTGAGCTAAAGCTAAAATTGACTTTTTTGCTTATTTAAGAAGCATTTTTCATACAAAATATAAAAGTTATTTAAAACTTTTATAACAGTGTATAATTTACATATTTGCTTACACAGAAGCACTATTGATAAAAGCACAAATTAATATTTGCTTACTAAGAAGCATATTTTCTTAAGTATAAAAGTCTTTGACCTTTTATAAATATATTTGCTCTTTAATTGATAACTGCTTATTTGAGAAGCATCAATCTGTGCTAAATTATATCTGCTTATTTAAGAAGCATCCAACTGTACTAAATTCTTATTTGCTTATTTGAGAAGCACATTGTTGTAATATCATTTGTAAAAAGAGAAAAGGTCAGAGTTAGTTTATTTTATGTACCTGTGAGAAAGACGAGTAATTCTTCGACCAAGACCAGAGTCTTAGAAAGGTCAGCGAGAAGTTGGGTCTCTAGTGTACTTGTGAGGTGAGGAAGAGGTTGTTGTTTCAAGACCAGATCATATAATAGAATTGAACTCTAAAGAAGTACAACTAAGCTTGAGGAGGGAGCGGGGAGCTTGATGTCCAAGATAGATTAGTTGGGAATAGTTGGAAGTTTGTCTATAAAACTTTGTAAAGGCTTCTCCGTCTGTTGAAGGAGTATTTATTACTGATAGTAATAGGATCTCAAGTCCTGGAGAGGAGCTTGAGATTGGACGTAGCAGCATACTCAGGATGTATGTTGTGAACCAGACAAATCTCTGTGCATTGTGTGATTGAATTTTTAATGTCTTGCATATTAATTTCTAACACTGCAAATTAATCATCCAAAAATTCAAAAAGGCCTAAGATAATTTTTAAATCGGTAATAATCTATTCAACCCCCCTTCTAAATTATTATTGGATTTCAATTGGTATCAGAGCAGTGCTCTTTAACTTGTTTGTTGAGTAAATACAGGCATACCTAAGAGTAGATCCATCCATGACCTACAATGCTACTTGTTGCGGAGAAGGACTATCTGTAAGACCCCAACTTATTAATGAATAAAATCAAATTTTCTCTAAATATTATTGTGAATAATAAGGGGTTAATTTGATATAATACTTTGGTTATGGGTGAAATGTGCAAATTTTGCAAAATAAGCAAGTGGTTATAAAATATTTATTTTTGGTCGGTGAATATTCGGTTGGTCGTGGAATATTCTTGCTATCGGGGAATATTCGTACGACGACGCAGCCTTGTGTGGGCCCCATAACGGAAAGCGATTGGATGAAGAAAACGACAAGTATAAGTTGTTTATAAATAACGGCGTAGTTGTTACCGTTAATACTGTTGGAATACCCGGTGGTTAAAATACAGTAGCACACGGTATTGCACCAATTATTGATTCTTACGTAAGAAGGCACTACTCAATAATTGTTACAGTAGTTATTATTCAATATTTTATTTTATTGATTCAATAATTGCTGCGTTGATATTTTATATTATTGTTGTTTCAATAATTGTTGCTGCACAGTATTTTCATTTATCAGATCAATAATTCATATTATTTGAATAATATTATTAGATAACATTATTGGCAATGTCTAGAAAGTTCTGTCTAAGGAGAGGTTTGGTCATCTAATTGCGCGCCAGTAAGGAGAAATCCTTATTGGAAAGCCCCCTCTTTCCTGGGAACGGCCTGGTTGTCATAAATGTGATTCTGTAATATTATTTGTGAATAATTAATTATTGATTCATATGATAAGGAAATATTTATTTTATGTGGATATAAATGAGGGATATATTTTTGTGGTTAAAAATGAAGGAGTTAATGTTGAGGTTTTTGTCAGTATTTTTGTCGGAATGGAGGTATTAAAAATCAGGGTTTTTGAGATAGATTGCGGGGGTTATAATTTTTAATCCGACCGTTGGATCGTGGTAATTTTTGGATATGTTATACATATATAAGTTGAGTATATGTCCACAAATTTTGAACCGTTAAAAATGAACGTATGATTTATTACGAATTTTACAAGATGACTGGTTCAGAAATTGTTGAATTTTCGGAGTTTATCATTTTGGTGGAAAATTCTAGAATTGGTGGGCCCCACTTGTGGTTGGTGAAGAAATGTGCTGAATTATATTTCAAATGTGGTGGGTGGGAATAGTAGCAGGTAAAGCCATCAGGTTGCAGGTCAAACCTACCAAAATTTTCCTATAAATAGAGGGCTAAGTTAGAATTGAAAATCACACCAGAAACAAGTTTTCTCTCTTTCTCTCTCTAGATTATTGAGTGTATTTTGTGAGTATTTAGATACTTTGAGAGTTTCTATTCATCAGAGCAAGTTTCTTTCAGCCTTATACCGGTATTCCGACCAGAAGTACTGATATTTTGAGGTAAGGGATATTATTTTCTTCTTAATGATATTATTTTCTTCAATATCATTATGCTGAAATATTGATATGAGTTTTTATCAAATTTGGAACTTTTTGTGTCGGGGGTTACTATTCACGTATACGGCACTATTCACGTATACGGCACTATTCACGAATACGGCACTATTCACCGAAAAATAAAATTTTCCTTTTTTGTCCAAGATGTCTATTATGGTTACTATCTTTGATTGTATCCATGTTTTGATCTTTATTTTTGAATTCTGCTTCACAATTGATTATTATGAAGTATTATTGATCTTGGATAAACTGTTATACGAATCCCTACTATTTGTCCTTCTGTCTCATTGGATTCGTTCTCTTTAAGATATTTTTCATCATCCTCAGTCCTAAATGATGATATTACTGAATATCTTTGGCCTGTAGTGCAAAGATGTATAATTACTTGATGAATATCTTTGGCCTGTAGTGCAAAGATGAACAGGTGTTGAGATGAACATGACCGACTGATGATACAAATGAATATCTTTGGCCTGTAGTGCAAAGATGAATATTTGGTTAAAGATGATTATTAATTGATGTTACAGGGATAAAATATTGATGATGGACTTTTAAATCTTAGAAGATAGTAGAATTCTTTCTCTACTTGACTCTTCTAATGGTTTGCTGTTTCCGCTGCAGTTGTTGATCTAAAACTTGTTGTCGATTATATTTTATCAGATTTTTCCCTGTTGAAGACTAACGATAATTTGTTGTATATTATCTTAGTCATAATATTCTTTACTGGGCTAGTTGAGCTCACCCTTTTCCTTTTTGTTCCATTTTTCTTCTCAGGAGGTGAGAACATAGCAGGATCTAGTCGGGGTATGGAGTGATGGTTCTAGAAAGATGTATTAGCAGTCCTCACTATTTCTGTAAAATAGTGTTTGAATAATTGTAATGAGGATTTATTTGAGTGTGGATATTGTCTAGAAGACAATATTTGTATTTAAACTCACAGTATGTGTTGTCGTATTTTGCACGACAATTGTATTATTGAAGTTGTAGTTTGCTTTCTGTACCATGTATTTGGCGACTCAGAATGGGTGTTGTATACCTATTCTGGGGGCGTCACAGTTGGTATCAGAGCTTAGGGATATGATCCCTGGCTGAGATGTGAGACAAGAACTAGGAGGGGAGAGACGGGGAATTCCTTCGCTAGTATGACCTGACTAAGTTTATTTGGTGTTTATTTGGTCGGTCAGAGTATAGGGATAATATATGACATGACTATTAACCCTTGTTTTATGGCAGTATTTAAGAATGGCAGCTGAGAACGTTAATAATGGAGTAAATCAGACCGTGGAGACACCTTTGATCACTACCCAGGGGAACGTGCAACAGGAAGGCAATATTCCTCCTGTAAACAACGTTACCGAGCAAACGATGAATGATGGAATGTTTAGGAGCTTTTTGCAGTTCATGCAAAATCAGACGAGGGAGACTCGTGTGCAGAATACGGGTGGAAATGATAACAACGCGCGGTTTGTCACAGCTAAGCAGTTCAAAGAATTGGGACCACCAGAATTTAAGGGAAAGCCGGATCCGATCATGGCGGAAACGTGGGTCAAGCAAATTACCAAGATATTTGATGTCTTGGGATGCACGGAGGAACAGAAGGTTCCATTCGCCACATTTATGTTCCGCGGTGAGGCAGACTACTGGTGGGAGTCTGTGAAGCGTACCCAGCCTGACGCACTCAACATGTCCTGGGAAACATTTCAAAAACTGTTCAATGACAAGTACTTTCCTGAAAGTATTCGTCATATGAAGGAGGTTGAGTTTATTAGACTGGAACAAAACAACATGACGGTGTCCCAGTACGAGGCGAAGTTTGCAGAGTTATCCAGGTTTGCACCTCATTTGGTCGAAAATGAGGAACGAATGACAAGGATGTTTCTGAGAGGTCTAAAACCCGAGATTCGGCAATATCTTATCTCTCATAAATTTTCTTTATATTCAGATGTTGTAAACAGGGCTCAATTATTAGAGCGAGATAATGAGTATGTGCAACCGAGGGACCACAACCAGGGTCATACCGGTGGCGGCAGTCATCGAAGCAATGAAAACCAGCAGGGAGGAAAACATTCGGACAAAAGCGGTAACCACTCTGGTGGTAATCGTGGTCGTGATAATAGAAGGAGCGAGTCGGGAGGAGATTTCAAGAAGAGAAGGTACAACAATGATAACGTGAAGACGTCAGCACAAACATCAACTGTTTCTAGGGGAGGAGAACGACCACCGGTCGTATGTTACAAATGTGGGAAAGAGGGACATATCAGCCCAAACTGCCCACAACAATCCAAGGTATGTTATAACTGTGGAAAGGAAGGTCATATAGCTCGAGAGTGTTCTGTAGCAAAACCAAGTTCAGCGGGGATGGTGACTCCAAAAGTTATCCCGGATAAGTCGAAATCAGCGGTTCCTGGAAGGGCGTTTGTCGTTACTGGCCAAAACGCGAGAAACCCGAACGAGGTGATCACGGGTAAGCTAATCTTGAATTCTTGCGAAGTTTATACTTTACTAGATACCGGTTCTACCCATTCTTTTATCTCTCCTGCTTGTGCTCAACGTTTAAACTTGACTCCGGAGAAATTGGACTTTAACTTATCTGTTGAAACTCCGTTGGGTGAAACCTTCGTTACATCTACAGTTTATAAATCTTGCATGATCCAAGTTGGCACTATCACATTACCTGTTGATCTTATCTCTTTAAAGATACTTGCTTTTGATGTGATTTTAGGAATTGATTGGTTAACCACTCATCATGCTAAAATTGATTGTTTTCGTAAGGTTGTTAGTTTTCATATTCCTAACCAACCTGTCATACGAATTCAAACTACTAAACCACTAAAATCAGTCACTGTCATATCAAGCCACAAAGCTATTCGTTTATTGAAAAACGGATGTCAAGCTTTCTTAGCCCATGTTATGGATTTGAACAAAGACAAGTCAGATTTGAATAATATTTCTATTGTTAGAGAATTTTCCGATGTATTTCCTGAAGAACTTCCCGGTCTACCCCCGGAACGAGAAATTGAATTCTTTATTGACCTTGAACCCGGTACAAAGCCCATTTCTAAAACCCCATATCGAATGGCTCCTATTGAACTTCAGGAGTTAAAAGTCCAACTACAGGAGTTGTTGGACATCGGTTTTATTCGTCCTAGTACGTCTCCTTGGGGTGCTCCTGTTTTATTCGTAAAGAAGAAAGACGGGAGTATGCGACTTTGTATTGACTATCGAGAATTGAACCATGTCACCATCAAGAATAGGTATCCGCTACCTCGCATTGATGACCTGTTTGACCAGTTGCAAGGAGCACAATTCTTTTCAAAGATCGATCTTCGTTCTGGATATCATCAGCTGAAGATTAAAACTGAGGATATTCCAAAGACTGCCTTCAGAACTCGGTACGGGCATTATGAATTCTTAGTAATGTCTTTTGGATTGACTAATGCTCCTGCTGCCTTCATGGATATGATGAACCGTGTATTCAAAGAATATTTGGATCAGTTCGTTGTTGTCTTTATTGATGACATCCTCATCTATTCCAAAAGCCGTGAAGATCATGAGCGCCATTTGAAGCTGGTACTGCAAAGGCTTCGTGAAAACAAGCTATATGCCAAACTGAAGAAATGCGAGTTCTGGCTTGAGGAAGTAGCATTCCTTGGGCACGTGGTGTCAAAACATGGAGTATCTGTCGACCCGGCGAAGATTGAAGCCATACAAAGTTGGGAGCAACCGAAGTCGGTAACCGAAGTACGTAGCTTTCTGGGCTTAGCTGGTTATTATCGGAGATTTGTGGAAGGATTTTCTCGAATCGCTACTCCGTTAACTCAGCTGACTCGGAAAGATACAAAATTCGTATGGAGTGAGGAATGCGAGAAGAGTTTCCAAGAACTCAAGAGGAGACTCATTTCGGCACCTGTTTTGACAATACCATCTGGTTCGGATGGATTTGTTATCTACAGCGATGCTTCAGGCAAAGGGTTAGGATGTGTTCTCATGCAACATGGGAAAGTCATAGCCTATGCCTCACGACAACTCAAAGAATATGAGAGGAATTATCCTACTCATGATTTGGAGTTGGCAGCAGTCGTTTTTGCGTTGAAGATCTGGAGACACTACCTGTATGGGGAGAAAGTGGAGATCTATACAGATCATAAAAGCCTCAAATATTTCTTCACCCAAAAGGAACTCAACATGCGGCAACGACGTTGGCTTGAGCTGTTGAAAGATTACGATCATACCATCCAATACCATCCTGGAAAAGCAAACGTAGTAGCTGACGCATTGAGTAGAAGATCATATGCGGGTACGAGTGCAATGTTTTTAACACAAAGGCCCATTTTGTATGACTTGCAAAGGATGGAGATAGAGATGAAGGCTCCAAGTACCCACATGATGATATCAAATATACGAGTAGAACCGACTTTAATCGATAAAGTTAAAGCTGCTCAAGCTACGGATATAGAGCTGATGCGTATGAAGAAGAAAGTGCAAGAAGGTGCTATTCCAGAAGCAAGAATCGATGAAGAAGGAATACTTCGAGTCAACTCCAGACTTTGTGTTCCTAACGATTTTGACTTGAAGCATAGAATAATGATGGAGGCACACAACACACCGTTTGCAATCCATCCTGGGAGTACCAAAATGTATCACGATCTTCGACATACATTTTGGTGGAGCAATATGAAAAGAGAGATCGCGGAGTTTATCTCGAGATGTTTAACTTGTCAACGTGTAAAAGCGGAGCATCAAGTACCAAAGGGTCCATTGCAACCACTTGAGATTCCGAAATGGAAGTGGGAACACATTACTATGGATTTTGTTACAGGTCTTCCCAAGGTTTCTCAAGGCATAGATGCGATTTGGGTTATTGTTGATAGATTAACCAAGTCCGCTCATTTCTTGCCGATACGTGAGACTTATTCCCTTGAACGTCTTGCTAGTATGTACGTGAACGAGATTGTGAGATTGCATGGCATGCCAGTATCCATAGTTTCGGATCGTGACCCAAGATTCACTTCACGATTTTGGGTTAGCTTGCAGAAAGCTATGGGCACGGATTTACGATTCAGTTCAGCATACCATCCTCAAACGGACGGACAATCAGAGAGGACTATTCAAACTCTTGAAGATCTATTAAGACTTTGTGTCTTAGATCTCAAAGGGAGTTGGGATAAGTACCTACCATTGGTGGAATTCTCCTACAACAACAGTTATCAGGCGAGCATAGGTATGGCTCCATTTGAGGCGTTGTATGGAAGAAAATGTCGTTCTCCAGTATGCTGGGACGAGGTGGGTGAAGCAACATTGTTGGGACCAGAATTGGTACGCATTACTACAGAGAAGATCCAAACGATTCGACAACGTATACAAACGGCACAGGATCGACAAAAGAGTTATGCGGATCTTCATCGGAAGGACGTGGAATTTAATATTGGGGATCATGTATTGTTACGTGTTGCACCATGGAAGGGAGTTACAAGATTTGGGAAGAGAGGAAAGCTCAATCCAAGATTTGTTGGTCCATTTGAGATTCTTGAGCGAATAGGAAATGTGGCATATAGACTCGCATTACCTCCAAGCATGTCTCGTGTTCATAATGTTTTTCACATATCTATGCTTCGTAAATATGTTAAAGACCCGAACCACATTATTGAGTTAGAACCAGACGAGATAGCTGAAGATTTAACGTACGAGGAGGTACCTGTTAAGATCTTGGATAGGAAAGAGCATGTCCTACGCACGAAGGTTATACCACAAGTTAAGGTTTTGTGGAGAAACCATGCTATTGAAGAAATGACCTGGGAGTTGGAATCAGAAATGAAAGCGAGGTATCCTCACCTTTTTGAAACATCAGGTACGTACGTCAATTTCGAGGACGAAATTTCATAAGGAGGGGAGGTTGTAAGACCCCAACTTATTAATGAATAAAATCAAATTTTCTCTAAATATTATTGTGAATAATAAGGGGTTAATTTGATATAATACTTTGGTTATGGGTGAAATGTGCAAATTTTGCAAAATAAGCAAGTGGTTATAAAATATTTATTTTTGGTCGGTGAATATTCGGTTGGTCGTGGAATATTCTTGCTGTCGGGGAATATTCGTACGACGACGCAGCCTTGTGTGGGCCCCATAACGGAAAGCGATTGGATGAAGAAAACGACAAGTATAAGTTGTTTATAAATAACGGCGTAGTTGTTACCGTTAATACTGTTGGAATACCCGGTGGTTAAAATACAGTAGCACACGGTATTGCACCAATTATTGATTCTTACGTAAGAAGGCACTACTCAATAATTGTTACAGTAGTTATTATTCAATATTTTATTTTATTGATTCAATAATTGCTGCGTTGATATTTTATATTATTGTTGTTTCAATAATTGTTGCTGCACAGTATTTTCATTTATCAGATCAATAATTCATATTATTTGAATAATATTATTAGATAACATTATTGGCAATGTCTAGAAAGTTCTGTCTAAGGAGAGGTTTGGTCATCTAATTGCGCGCCAGTAAGGAGAAATCCTTATTGGAAAGCCCCCTCTTTCCTGGGAACGGCCTGGTTGTCATAAATGTGATTCTGTAATATTATTTGTGAATAATTAATTATTGATTCATATGATAAGGAAATATTTATTTTATGTGGATATAAATGAGGGATATATTTTTGTGGTTAAAAATGAAGGAGTTAATGTTGAGGTTTTTATCAGTATTTTTGTCGGAATGGAGGTATTAAAAATCAGGGTTTTTGAGATAGTTTGCGGGGGTTATAATTTTTAATCCGACCGTTGGATCGTGGTAATTTTTGGATATGTTATACATATATAAGTTGAGTATATGTCCACAAATTTTGAACCGTTAAAAATGAACGTATGATTTATTATGAATTTTACAAGATGACTGGTTCAGAAATTGTTGAATTTTCGGAGTTTATCATTTTGGTGGAAAATTCTAGAATTGGTGGGCCCCACTTGTGGTTGGTGAAGAAATGTGCTGAATTATATTTCAAATGTGGTGGGTGGGAATAGTAGCAGGTAAAGCCATCAGGTTGCAGGTCAAACCTACCAAAATTTTCCTATAAATAGAGGGCTAAGTTAGAATTGAAAATCACACCAGAAACAAGTTTTCTCTCTTTCTCTCTCTAGATTATTGAGTGTATTTTGTGAGTATTTAGATACTTTGAGAGTTTCTATTCATCAGAGCAAGTTTCTTTCAGCCTTATACCGGTATTCCGACCAGAAGTACTGATATTTTGAGGTAAGGGATATTATTTTCTTCTTAATGATATTATTTTCTTCAATATCATTATGCTGAAATATTGATATGAGTTTTTATCAAATTTGGAACTTTTTGTGTCGGGGGTTACTATTCACGTATACGGCACTATTCACGTATACGGCACTATTCACGAATACGGCACTATTCACCGAAAAATAAAATTTTCCCTTTTTGTCCAAGATGTCTATTATGGTTACTATCTTTGATTGTATCCATGTTTTGATCTTTATTTTTGAATTCTGCTTCACAATTGATTATTATGAAGTATTATTGATCTTGGATAAACTGTTATACGAATCCCTACTATTTGTCCTTCTGTCTCATTGGATTCGTTCTCTTTAAGATATTTTTCATCATCCTCAGTCCTAAATGATGATATTACTGAATATCTTTGGCCTGTAGTGCAAAGATGTATAATTACTTGATGAATATCTTTGGCCTGTAGTGCAAAGATGAACAGGTGTTGAGATGAACATGACCGACTGATGATACAAATGAATATCTTTGGCCTGTAGTGCAAAGATGAATATTTGGTTAAAGATGATTATTAATTGATGTTACAGGGATAAAATATTGATGATGGACTTTTAAATCTTAGAAGATAGTAGAATTCTTTCTCTACTTGACTCTTCTAATGGTTTGCTGTTTCCGCTGCAGTTGTTGATCTAAAACTTGTTGTCGATTATATTTTATCAGATTTTTTCCTGTTGAAGACTAACGATAATTTGTTGTATATTATCTTAGTCATAATATTCTTTACTGGGCTAGTTGAGCTCACCCTTTTCCTTTTTGTTCCATTTTTCTTCTCAGGAGGTGAGAACATAGCAGGATCTAGTCGGGGTATGGAGTGATGGTTCTAGAAAGATGTATTAGCAGTCCTCACTATTTCTGTAAAATAGTGTTTGAATAATTGTAATGAGGATTTATTTGAGTGTGGATATTGTCTAGAAGACAATATTTGTATTTAAACTCAGTATGTGTTGTCGTATTTTGCACGACAATTGTATTATTGAAGTTGTAGTTTGCTTTCTGTACCATGTATTTGGCGACTCAGAATGGGTGTTGTATACCTATTCTGGGGGCGTCACACTATCAATGACCAGACCTCCACTATTTGATGGTACAAACTTTGCCACCTAGAAGAGCATATTCAAAATCTATGCCAAATCACAAGGAATCAAAGTTTGGCTTGCAATAGAACGAGGTGTAAAAGTTCCAACAAAAATCGTGGGAGAAAAGATAGATGAAAAAGATGTTGATAAATTCACTACTGATGATGAAAAGGCTATGAACATTGCATCCATAGTTGAACAAGTGCTGACTAGTGCTCTCATTGAAAAAGAATATAGAAGAGTTAGCAATATCAAAAATACAAAAGAAATCTGGGAAAAATTAATTCTAACTTATGAAGGAACCAGTCATATTAAAGAAACTAGAAAAGATGCTCTAATCCAAAAGTATAAAAGTTTCAAGCTGGAAGAAGGTGAAAAGATTATTGATATGGAAAAACGTTTTTCCAGAATCATTGATGAACTGGAACATCTAGGGAAGGCATATACAACCAATGAGATAAACAGAAGAATTCTCAAAGGCCTTCCATCCATCTGGAAAATGAAGGTTATTTGTGACGCCCCCAGAATAGGTATACAACACCCATTCTGAGTCGCCAAATACATGGTACAGAAAGCAAACTACAACATCAATAATACAATTGTCGTGCAAAATACGACAACACATACTGTGAGTTTAAATACAAATATTATCTTCTAGACAATATCCACACTCAAATAAATCCTCATTACAATTATTCAAACACTATTTTACAGAAATAGTGAGGACTGCTAATACATCTTTCTAGAACCATCACTCCATACCCCGACTAGATCCTGCTATGTTCTCACCTCCTGAGAAGAAAAATGGAACAAAAAGGAAAAGGGTGAGCTCAACTAGCCCAGTAAAGAATATTATGACTAAGATAATATACAACAAATTATCGTTAGTCTTCAACAGGGAAAAATCTGATAAAATATAATCGACAACAAGTTTTAGATCAACAACTGCAGCGGAAACAGCAAACCATTAGAAGAGTCAAGTAGAGAAAGAATTCTACTATCTTCTAAGATTTAAAAGTCCATCATCAATATTTTATCCCTGTAACATCAATTAATAATCATCTTTAACCAAATATTCATCTTTGCACTACAGGCCAAAGATATTCATTTGTATCATCAGTCGGTCATGTTCATCTCAACACCTGTTCATCTTTGCACTACAGGCCAAAGATATTCATCAAGTAATTATACATCTTTGCACTACAGGCCAAAGATATTCAGTAATATCATCATTTAGGACTGAGGATGATGAAAAATATCTTAAAGAGAACGAATCCAATGAGACAAAGGACAAATAGTAGGGATTCGTATAACAGTTTATCCAAGATCAATAATACTTCATAATAATCAATTGTGAAGCAGAATTCAAAAATAAAGATCAAAACATGGATACAATCAAAGATAGTAACCATAATAGACATCTTGGACAAAAAGGGAAAATTTTATTTTTCGGTGAATAGAGTCGTATACGTGAATAGTGACGTATACGTGAATAGTAACCCCCGACACAAAAAGTTCCAAATTTGATAAAATCTCATATCAATATTTCAGCATAATGATATTGAAGAAAATAATATCATTAAGAAGAAAATAATATCCCTTACCTCAAAATATCAGTACTTCTGGTGGATATAGGATATAAGGCTGAAGAAACTTGCTCTGATGAATAGAAACTCACAAAGTATCTAAATACTCACAAAATACACTCATAATATAGAGAGAGAAAGAGAGAAAACTTGTTTCTGGTGTGATTTTCAATTCTAACTTAGCCCTCTATTTATAGGAAAATTTTGGTAGGTTTGACCTGCAACCTGATGGCTTTACCTGCTACTATTCCCACCCACCACATTTGAAATATAATTCAGCACATTTCTTCACCAACCACAAGTGGGGCCCACCAATTCTAGAATTTTCCATCAAAAATGATTTATAACCTGATTTCTGAATCAACCATCTCTTAAAATTCATAATAAATCATACGTTCATTTTTAACGGTTCAAAATTTGTGGACATATACTCAACTTATATATGTATAACATATCCAAAAATTACCACGATCCAACGGTCGGATTAAAAATTATAACCCCCGCAAAATATCTCAAAAACCCTGATTTTTAATACCTCCATTCCGACAAAAATACGATAAAAACCTCAACATTAACTCCTTCATTTTTAACCACAAAAATATATCCCTCATTTATATCCACATAAAATAAATATTTCCTTATCATATGAATCAATAATTAATTATTCACAAATAATATTACAGAATCACATTTATGACAACCAGGCCGTTCCCAGGAAAGAGGGGGCTTTCCAATAAGGATTTCTCCTTACTGGCGCGCAATTAGATGACCAAACCTCTCCTTAGACAGAACTTTCTAGACATTGCCAATAATGTTATCTAATAATATTATTCAAATAATATGAATTATTGATCTGATAATGGAAAATACTGTGCAGCAACAATTATTGAAACAACAATAATATAAAATATCAATGCAGCAATTATTGAATCAATAAAATAAAATATTGAACAGTAATCACTGTAACAATTATTGAGTAGTGCCTTCTTACGTACGAATCAATAATTCAACTATACTGTGCAATCTGTGTGCTACTGTGCAACCACGCGTTATTACTGTATTTTTAACCACCGGTATTTCAACAGTGTTAACGGTAACAACTACGCCGTTATTAATAAACAACTTATACTTGTCGTTTTCTTCATCCAATCGCTTTCCGTTATGGGGCCCACACAAGGCTGCGCCGTCGTACGAATATTCCCCGACAGCAAGAATATTCCACGACCAAACGAATATTCCCCGACAAAATGAATATTTTATAACCACTTGCTTATTTTGTAAAATTTGCACATTTCACCCATAACCAAAGTATTATATCAAATTAACCCCTTATTATTCACAATAATATTTAGAGAAAATTTGATTTTATTCATTAATAAGTTGGGGTCTTACAACCTCCCCTCCTTATGAAATTTCGTCCTCGAAATTGACGTACGTACCTGATGTTTCAAAAAGGTGAGGATACCTCGCTTTCATTTCTGATTCCAACTCCCAGGTCATTTCTTCAATAGCATGGTTTCTCCACAAAACCTTAACTTGTGGTATAACCTTCGTGCGTAGGACATGCTCTTTCCTATCCAAGATCTTAACAGGTACCTCCTCGTACGTTAAATCTTCAGCTATCTCGTCTGGTTCTAACTCAATAATGTGGTTCGGGTCTTTAACATATTTACGAAGCATAGATATGTGAAAAACATTATGAACACGAGACATGCTTGGAGGTAATGCGAGTCTATATGCCACATTTCCTATTCGCTCAAGAATCTCAAATGGACCAACAAATCTTGGATTGAGCTTTCCTCTCTTCCCAAATCTTGTAACTCCCTTCCATGGTGCAACACGTAACAATACATGATCCCCAATATTAAATTCCACGTCCTTCCGATGAAGATCCGCATAACTCTTTTGTCGATCCTGTGCCGTTTGTATACGTTGTCGAATCGTTTGGATCTTCTCTGTAGTAATGCGTACCAATTCTGGTCCCAACAATGTTGCTTCACCCACCTCGTCCCAGCATACTGGAGAACGACATTTTCTTCCATACAACGCCTCAAATGGAGCCATACCTATGCTCGCCTGATAACTGTTGTTGTAGGAGAATTCCACCAATGGTAGGTACTTATCCCAACTCCCTTTGAGATCTAAGACACAAAGTCTTAATAGATCTTCAAGAGTTTGAATAGTCCTCTCTGATTGTCCGTCCGTTTGAGGATGGTATGCTGAACTGAATCGTAAATCCGTGCCCATAGCTTTCTGCAAGCTAACCCAAAATCGTGAAGTGAATCTTGGGTCACGATCCGAAACTATGGATACTGGCATGCCATGCAATCTCACAATCTCGTTCACGTACATACTAGCAAGACGTTCAAGGGAATAAGTCTCACGTATCGGCAAGAAATGAGCGGACTTGGTTAATCTATCAACAATAACCCAAATCGCATCTATGCCTTGAGAAACCTTGGGAAGACCTGTAACAAAATCCATAGTAATGTGTTCCCACTTCCATTTCGGAATCTCAAGTGGTTGCAATGGACCCTTTGGTACTTGATGCTCCGCTTTTACACGTTGACAAGTTAAACATCTCGAGATAAACTCCGCGATCTCTCTTTTCATATTGCTCCACCAAAATGTATGTCGAAGATCGTGATACATTTTGGTACTCCCAGGATGGATTGCAAACGGTGTGTTGTGTGCCTCCATCATTATTCTATGCTTCAAGTCAAAATCGTTAGGAACACAAAGTCTGGAGTTGACTCGAAGTATTCCTTCTTCATCGATTCTTGCTTCTGGAATAGCACCTTCTTGCACTTTCTTCTTCATACGCATCAGCTCTATATCCGTAGCTTGAGCAGCTTTAACTTTATCGATTAAAGTCGGTTCTACTCGTATATTTGATATCATCATGTGGGTACTTGGAGCCTTCATCTCTATCTCCATCCTTTGCAAGTCATACAAAATGGGCCTTTGTGTTAAAAACATTGCACTCGTACCCGCATATGATCTTCTACTCAATGCGTCAGCTACTACGTTTGCTTTTCCAGGATGGTATTGGATGGTATGATCGTAATCTTTCAACAGCTCAAGCCAACGTCGTTGCCGCATGTTGAGTTCCTTTTGGGTGAAGAAATATTTGAGGCTTTTATGATCTGTATAGATCTCCACTTTCTCCCCATACAGGTAGTGTCTCCAGATCTTCAACGCAAAAACGACTGCTGCCAACTCCAAATCATGAGTAGGATAATTCCTCTCATATTCTTTGAGTTGTCGTGAGGCATAGGCTATGACTTTCCCATGTTGCATGAGAACACATCCTAACCCTTTGCCTGAAGCATCGCTGTAGATAACAAATCCATCCGAACCAGATGGTATTGTCAAAACAGGTGCCGAAATGAGTCTCCTCTTGAGTTCTTGGAAACTCTTCTCGCATTCCTCACTCCATACGAATTTTGTATCTTTCCGAGTCAGCTGAGTTAACGGAGTAGCGATTCGAGAAAATCCTTCCACAAATCTCCGATAATAACCAGCTAAGCCCAGAAAGCTACGTACTTCGGTTACCGACTTCGGTTGCTCCCAACTTTGTATGGCTTCAATCTTCGCCGGGTCGACAGATACTCCATGTTTTGACACCACGTGCCCAAGGAATGCTACTTCCTCAAGCCAGAACTCGCATTTCTTCAGTTTGGCATATAGCTTGTTTTCACGAAGCCTTTGCAGTACCAGCTTCAAATGGCGCTCATGATCTTCACGGCTTTTGGAATAGATGAGGATGTCATCAATAAAGACAACAACGAACTGATCCAAATATTCTTTGAATACACGGTTCATCATATCCATGAAGGCAGCAGGAGCATTAGTCAATCCAAAAGACATTACTAAGAATTCATAATGCCCGTACCGAGTTCTGAAGGCAGTCTTTGGAATATCCTCAGTTTTAATCTTCAGCTGATGATATCCAGAACGAAGATCGATCTTTGAAAAGAATTGTGCTCCTTGCAACTGGTCAAACAGGTCATCAATGCGAGGTAGCGGATACCTATTCTTGATGGTGACATGGTTCAATTCTCGATAGTCAATACAAAGTCGCATACTCCCGTCTTTCTTCTTTACGAATAAAACAGGAGCACCCCAAGGAGACGTACTAGGACGAATAAAACCGATGTCCAACAACTCCTGTAGTTGGACTTTTAACTCCTGAAGTTCAATAGGAGCCATTCGATATGGGGTTTTAGAAATGGGCTTTGTACCGGGTTCAAGGTCAATAAAGAATTCAATTTCTCGTTCCGGGGGTAGACCGGGAAGTTCTTCAGGAAATACATCGGAAAATTCTCTAACAATAGAAATATTATTCAAATCTGACTTGTCTTTGTTCAAATCCATAACATGGGCTAAGAAAGCTTGACATCCGTTTTTCAATAAACGAATAGCTTTGTGGCTTGATATGACAGTGACTGATTTTAGTGGTTTAGTAGTTTGAATTCGTATGACAGGTTGGTTAGGAATATGAAAACTAACAACCTTACGAAAACAATCAATTTTAGCATGATGAGTGGTTAACCAATCAATTCCTAAAATCACATCAAAAGCAAGTATCTTTAAAGAGATAAGATCAACAGGTAATGTGATAGTGCCAACTTGGATCATGCAAGATTTATAAACTGTAGATGTAACGAAGGTTTCACCCAACGGAGTTTCAACAGATAAGTTAAAGTCCAATTTCTCCGGAGTCAAGTTTAAACGTTGAGCACAAGCAGGAGAGATAAAAGAATGGGTAGAACCGGTATCTAGTAAAGTATAAACTTCGCAAGAATTCAAGATTAGCTTACCCGTGATCACCTCGTTCGGGTTTCTCACGTTTTGGCCAGTTACGACAAACGCTCTTCCAGGAACCGCTGATTTCGCCTTATCCGGGACAGCCCTTGGAATCACCACTCCCGCTGAACTTGGTTTCGCTATAGTACAATCTCGAGCGATGTGGCCTTCCTTCCCACAGTTGTAACACACCTTGGATTGTTGTGGACAGTTTGGGCTGATATGTCCCTCTTTCCCGCATTTGTAACATCTAACTGGCGGTCGTTCTCCTCCCCTAAAATTTGTTGTTGGTGCTGGTGCTGGTGCTGATGTCTTCCCGTCATTGTTGAATCTCCTCTTTCTGAAATTTCCACTTGACTCACCTCTCCTATTATCATGGCCACGATGACCACCCGAGTGGTTACCGCCTTTGTTCGTATTTTTCCCTCCTCGTTGGTTATCATCGCTCTGATGATTGCTGTCACCGGTATGACCCTGGTTGTGGTCCCTCGGTTGAGTATACTCATTATCTCTCTCTAATAATTGGGCCCTGTTGACAACGTCTGAATACAGAGAAAATTTATGAGAGATAAGGTATTGACGAATCTCAGGTTTTAAACCTCTCAGAAACATCCTTGTCATTCGTTCCTCATTTTCGACCAAATGAGGTGCAAACCTGGATAACTCTGCAAACTTCGCCTCGTACTGGGACACCGTCATGTTGTTTTGTTCCAGTCTAATAAACTCAACCTCCTTCATATGACGAATACTTTCAGGAAAGTACTTGTCATTGAACAGTTTTTGAAATGTTTCCCAGGACATGTTGAGTGCGTCAGGCTGGGTACGCTTCACAGACTCCCACCAGTAGTCTGCCTCACCGCGGAACATAAATGTGGCGAATGGAACCTTCTGTTCCTCCGTGCATCCCAAGACATCAAATATCTTGGTAATTTGCTTGACCCACGTTTCCGCCATGATCGGATCCGGCTTTCCCTTAAATTCTGGTGGTCCCAATTCTTTGAACTGCTTAGCTGTGACAAACCGCGCGTTGTTATCATTTCCACCCGTATTCTGCACACGAGTCTCCCTCGTCTGATTTTGCATGAACTGCAAAAAGCTCCTAAACATTCCATCATTCATCGTTTGCTCGGTAACGTTGTTTACAGGAGGAATATTGCCTTCCTGTTGCACGTTCCCCTGGGTAGTGATCAAAGGTGTCTCCACGGTCTGATTTACTCCATTATTAACGTTCTCAGCTGCCATTCTTAAATACTGCCATAAAACAAGGGTTAATAGTCATGTCATATATTATCCCTATACTCTGACCGACCAAATAAACACCAAATAAACTTAGTCAGGTCATACTAGCGAAGGAATTCCCCGTCTCTCCCCTCCTAGTTCTTGTCTCACATCTCAGCCAGGGATCATATCCCTAAGCTCTGATACCAACTGTGACGCCCCCAGAATAGGTATACAACACCCATTCTGAGTCGCCAAATACATGGTACAGAAAGCAAACTACAACTTCAATAATACAATTGTCGTGCAAAATACGACAACACATACTGTGAGTTTAAATACAAATATTGTCTTCTAGACAATATCCACACTCAAATAAATCCTCATTACAATTATTCAAACACTATTTTACAGAAATAGTGAGGACTGCTAATACATCTTTCTAGAACCATCACTCCATACCCCGACTAGATCCTGCTATGTTCTCACCTCCTGAGAAGAAAAATGGAACAAAAAGGAAAAGGGTGAGCTCAACTAGCCCAGTAAAGAATATTATGACTAAGATAATATACAACAAATTATCGTTAGTCTTCAACAGGGAAAAATCTGATAAAATATAATCGACAACAAGTTTTAGATCAACAACTGCAGCGGAAACAGCAAACCATTAGAAGAGTCAAGTAGAGAAAGAATTCTACTATCTTCTAAGATTTAAAAGTCCATCATCAATATTTTATCCCTGTAACATCAATTAATAATCATCTTTAACCAAATATTCATCTTTGCACTACAGGCCAAAGATATTCATTTGTATCATCAGTCGGTCATGTTCATCTCAACACCTGTTCATCTTTGCACTACAGGCCAAAGATATTCATCAAGTAATTATACATCTTTGCACTACAGGCCAAAGATATTCAGTAATATCATCATTTAGGACTGAGGATGATGAAAAATATCTTAAAGAGAACGAATCCAATGAGACAGAAGGACAAATAGTAGGGATTCGTATAACAGTTTATCCAAGATCAATAATACTTCATAATAATCAATTGTGAAGCAGAATTCAAAAATAAAGATCAAAACATGGATACAATCAAAGATAGTAACCATAATAGACATCTTGGACAAAAAGGAAAAATTTTATTTTTCGGTGAATAGAGTCGTATACGTGAATAGTGCCGTATACGTGAATAGTAACCCCCGACACAAAAAGTTCCAAATTTGATAAAAACTCATATCAATATTTCAGCATAATGATATTGAAGAAAATAATATCATTAAGAAGAAAATAATATCCCTTACCTCAAAATATCAGTACTTCTGGTGGATATAGGTATAAGGCTGAAGAAAACTTGCTCTGATGAATAGAAACTCACCAAGTATCTAAATACTCACAAAATACACTCAATAATCTAGAGAGAGAAAGAGAGAAAACTTGTTTCTGGTGTGATTTTCAATTCTAACTTAGCCCTCTATTTATAGGAAAATTTTGGTAGGTTTGACCTGCAACCTGATGGCTTTACCTGCTACTATTCCCACCCACCACATTTGAAATATAATTCAGCACATTTCTTCACCAACCACAAGTGGGGCCCACCAATTCTAGAATTTTCCATCAAAAATGATTTATAACCTGATTTCTGAATCAGCCACCTCTTAAAATTCATAAAAAATCATACGTTCATTTTTAACGGTTCAAAATTTGTGGGCATATACTCAACTTATATATGTATAACATATCCAAAAATTACCACGATCCAACGGTCGGATTAAAAATTATAACCCCCGCAAAATATCTCAAAAACCCTGATTTTTAATACCTCCATTCCGACAAAAATACGATAAAAACCTCAACATTAACTCCTTCATTTTTAACCACAAAAATATATCCCTCATTTATATCCACATAAAATAAATATTTCCTTATCATATGAATCAATAATTAATTATTCACAAATAATATTACAGAATCACATTTATGACAACCAGGCCGTTCCCAGGAAAGAGGGGGCTTTCCAATAAGGATTTTTCCTTACTGGCGCGCAATTAGATGACCAAACCTCTCCTTAGACAGAACTTTCTAGACATTGTCAATAATGTTATCTAATAATATTATTCAAATAATATGAATTATTGATCTGATAATGGGAAATACTGTGCAGTAACAATTATTGAAACAACAATAATATGAAATATCAATGCAGCAATTATTGAACCAATAAAATAAAATATTGAACAATAATCACTGTAACAATTATTGCGTAGTGCCTTCTTACGTACGAATCAATAATTCAACTATACTGTGCAATCCGTGTGCTACTGTGCAACCACGCGTTATTATTGTATTTTTAACCACCGGTATTTCAACAGTGTTAACGGTAACAACTACGCCGTTATTAATAAACAACTTATACTTGTCGTTTTCTTCATCCAATCGCTTTCCGTTATGGGGCCCACACAAGGCTGCGCCGTCGTACGAATATTCCCCGACAGCAAGAATATTCCACGACCAAACGAATATTCCCCGACAAAATGAATATTTTATAACCACTTGTTTATTTTGTAAAATTTGCACATTTCACCCATAACCAAAGTATTATATCAAATTAACCCCTTATTATTCACAATAATATTTAGAGAAAATTTGATTTTATTCATTAATAAGTTGGGGTCTTACATTATTGCTATTAAGGAAAGGCAAGACCTAACTACTTATCCTTTTGATAGCCTTATTGAAAATCTTCGTGCCCACGAAGTCGACATGTTAGTCAAAAAAGCATGATCGGATACAGATATCAAAAAGAAAGGAATTACTTTCAAAGATTTACTTATAAATCAAGAAAGATATGATGAAGAAGTTGCTGAACAAACTAAAGAAATTGCAAATCTGTGCTTAATGGCAAACAATGAGTCATCACCAAGATCTGAGGTAAATTTTGAACATCAATTATCTAGTACTTCATTGTCATGCATACCTTAGATAATATAAATGAAAAACACTATAAATTACAAGAAGCATATAATTGTTTATATGAAGATAATAAAATTATTAAAGAAGATTTTATTGAATTAAAAATTTTATTAGAAAAATTAATTAAAATTAGCAAAAATCTGGAAATGGAAAATGTAAACTTTATTATAACTAATGAAAGTTTAAATGAAGTAAACTTGGAAAATGATTCCTTAGAAGAAGAATTAGAAAAATTTAAAAGAATAAATAAAGATCTTGAAATAGAAAATTCAACACTTGTTGTAATTAATGAAAATACTCAAATAAAAAATCAAATGTGAAGTGAAAATATTAAAAATCTCAATTTTGAAAATGCATCTCTAAAGATAGAATTAGAAAAACAAAATGAAGATTCTTCCTTAATAGATCAAATTAATATTTTAACTAAAGAAATTGACGATTTAAATTTTATAGTTCTTAAGTTCACAAAAGGGAAAGAAAACCTTGATGTCATGCTTAATCAACAAAGATGTGGATTTAACAAAGAATGATTAGGATATATTGGAGAATTAAGTAAAAGAAAAAATAAAGGACTTTATCATGTTAAAAGTAAAGAAAAAGAAAATCGCACATCTCCATTTACTAAATGTTCTTACTGTAACAGAAATGGTCATTCTTTTCACATATGTAATGCTCGAAATGAAATGATTTGCGTGCCTAAAGGAACGAACATTGCACCAATTATTAATACAAGGAAAGAGTTTTGTAATAAAAGTCAAAAATCTCATAGAAATTTTCAACAAAGTTTTTTAGGATATAATAATAGAGTAAATCATGTATCTTATAGACCTACTACTCATAAAATGCTCGTGTCTACTAAGATTGATTATTCTGTACCCATTTTTGTAAAGGAAAACACAAATGTTCCTTATACAAAATGGAAAACTCACCCAAAGAACCCTTCTTATCAGTTCTTGAAATTGATAAATGTTGCAAGTCCTTGGAGCTGACTCTAGTAAAAATAACTGACGACATCATTGTTGGGTCTATTGATATTACTTTGTGAAATGATTTATCTGAAAGCATGAGTAAGGATTTTAAAATGAGCATGAAGGAAGAATTAAACATCTTCCTAGGAGTACAAATGAAATCAAGAGAAAAAGATTCTGACTATGTAGGTCATCATAATTGTTCAAGTACAAGTGGCACATGTCAGTTTTCTCATAATTATATATGCATCTTTATATATATATTTATATATATATAGGAATATTTTTTTAAAGAATATATTTAATATTTAAATCTATTTTTTTTAAAAAAATTATATATATATATGATAGATTTAATGTGGAATGTTCATACATATAACGGTAAATAATCTACATTCGTGTATATTAATTTGGGTCAATCAGAAGCAACCACACAAATTCAATTCATGAAAGCTTCTGATTGTTCGATCAAAAGACAAAGAGGCAACTAAAATTTTTTTAAAGAATTTTTTTGATTCTAATCTCTTCTTCTGCAAGTTCTGAAAAATAATTTATACTATTCTTCCCCCCCCCCCCCTCCTCCCATTTTTTATGATGACAAAGGGGGAGAAGAAAAGTATTATTGGGAGAAGAAAAATATCACATGCAATATATATGAAACTGTTATATATTGTTGCATGTTAGTTTTTTAAAAATTTAAAATTTTGATGATTGCATAAATTGATGGGGAGCTTTTATGAAAAATACTTTTAGTTGATTGTCATCATCAAAAAGGGAGAGATTGTTGGGTCTCTAATTTTTAGATTTATTTTGATGATAACAATAATTAGTAAATAAATTAATTAAAAGGGTAGAATCCTCTCCATAGGATTTTTTATTATAATTGTTTTAATTATCTTATTTACTTTGACAAAAAAATATTTTCTAAATTTTATTTAATTGATTTTCTTGATCTTAATTTTTTGTTAAAACAAATGAGTCACTTATATTGAGACAATGCTTGCTAATGTGCTGGAAATGAATTGGCGCCATTCCTTTTGAGGACAAAAGCCTTATCAATTCATGCATTAATTACATGAACAAACTTAACCGAAATTGTTGAAATGGTTGAATTGATTTGCATTAAATTGCACCAAAGTTGTTAGCATATAATATATATATATATATATATATATATATATATATATATATATATATATACACACACACACACACACAACAAGGATCAGGTCTGGGTGTCCGGATCTGATAAAATGCAGACAAAAATTTTTATTTTTTATTTTTGCTTTTTTTTTTAAAACAACTAAAAAAATATTTAATATTTTATGAAATTAGAATTTTCGATAATACAGTGTTTTGGGTGTGATTTGGATACATATAACAAAATATGTATGTACAGTCTGTGTAGACATGTTTTGTTATATATATCCAAATCACACCCAAAATACTGTATTATGAAAAAATTTCAGTTCCATAAAATATTAAACTTTTTTTTAGTTGTTTTAAAAAAAAGTAAAAAAAAAAGGTCCGCATTTTAACAAAATACGGGAGTCCGGACCTGATCCGCTCCTATATATATATATATATATATATATATATATATATATATATATATATATATATAGCAGTACAGTACTATATATAAATATAAGTTATGCATGCATTGTTAGGTTTGTAAAATTCATGAACGCAATCAAATTGCACAAAATAAGCGAAAGCATGGAAAAATCAGAGTTTAAAATTTTACAAACCATTTACCCGGATCACCCTTTATGCACAATTATTAATTAAACAAAAATATGAAGAATAAGAATCATACCCTTGAAGATTCGAGCTTCCTCAAGTACAAGTTCACCTCCAATCCTTTTTGCGTTCAACATGAATCCGCTAGGTTTGGTTCCTTCCTTTGATCAATGTTAGCCACCCAAGTGTTTGGCCTCTAGAGGTAATCCACCAAGGAAGAAGAAAGATTCAAGAAGATGGGTATTTGGCAAAATCCTAGTTTTTCTATCTCTCATAGAAAAAGAGCGTACTCTCCAACAATTGGAATTACGTCT
Organism: Panax notoginseng; assembly: GCA_016801055.1. Taxonomy (NCBI): domain Eukaryota; kingdom Viridiplantae; phylum Streptophyta; class Magnoliopsida; order Apiales; family Araliaceae; genus Panax; species Panax notoginseng. Next base: position 175,347,747 of record CM029017.1, read on the forward strand.
GTTATTAAAAAGTCAACCACCTCACCCATAATAAGACTCCTCTTATTTAAGATGTGGGCAACCCTCCTTAACAATTAAGGAATTGGATTTTATTTTAATTAATTAATCTCCTTTAATTAATTATGCTCCCGATCTTATTAGGAATAATTAATTAAAATCTTTTAATAATTAGCCTCCTAATCTTATTAAGAATAAATGAGAGTACTAATATTAAATTAATTTCCAACTCTTTAGAAATTAAAATAATAATAATTGTAATAATATTAATAAGACTCCTCTTATTAATTTATATATTTAATATTTCTAAAATATTAAATACTAAATATTAAACTATTTAATTTATTCTATCACCATAGATTAAATTAAATACAGTTAACATATTATTACGATTATGTCATTAATTTCTTAAATAATTATTCTTCCTTTTTTGGTGTGACCCTTTAGGTTCTCCATATTAAACCGGTTTTGAATAAATCAATTAGAACAATTCTAATCTTATTTAAATAAATAAAATAAACTATTATTTATTTAAATAAATAATATTTATTCTATAATAAGGATAAACCTCCCTAGTGATCAAAGACTTTCTAGATAATATAGATTTCACATTAATCATAAAAGAACCTTTGAGTAAATAGTTACCGTATAATTCAATCCTTCTACTATACAATGTCCCAATTAAATATAAGACATGAAATTACTGTCAAGTCTTATTTTATTTAATTATATGTATTTGACTCTTAAATGCACAACTCCAAATAATGCAAATTAGAAACTCCTTTCTAATTTCATTCTGCCTTGGCCAAGGACTACTAGGTTGTCATTTATCGAATCACATAGGACATTTCTCTTCTTTTATTAGAAGTGGTAGATTCTTTATTGATCATACATTATCTCCATGTATAATTTATTATACCCAAGCATACCCTTTGATATACCCTAAGGGTCTTAAGGAATAAGTCAAAGTATAACTCATCATACACAAGATACTATGATGATATCAAGTCCAGGGATCACTTGTACTACTATCACTACAGGAATTCATATTAACAGGCAAGTAAAACTCCATTAGGTATTCCTTAGCGAGCCACGTTCAGTGAACTTATTCTCTAATAAGCACCTACATACTTATTTTAATGTCTCCACACAAATGATCATGAGATCAATCATTCTCATCTAATGAGCAAGCAACGTATATACCAATCTATCCGGATTCACTTATCCCCAATTTAGTAATCCAATGAATGAGAACAATTTTAGTTTTAAGCTTTCTAAAAATTTAGATCTCATTAGAATGATCATCATCATTATTCTAAAAGCATTGCTTAAAACTATAGGTTTATCACATATTATAAAACAGCATCATATAGATAATTAAAAGCCTTTAATAAATTAATACTTTTTATTAATAAATTAATAAGATTGTTACAAAGTATATATTTTATCATCAAACATGATTGGCTTGTGTGCATACTACTTTCATGCATGCGCCTATAACAATATATAATTTGCATGCATGTGTTGTATATGTGACGTCCCCAAAATAGGTATACATCACCCATTCCTAGTCGCCAAATATATAGTACAGAAATTAAATACAAACTTCTTTTATACAATACGACAAAAGCGTAGCTGAGAGTTTTTACACGAATATTGTCTTCTAGACAGTATTCAAACTCAAATGGAGTCCTCATTACATTTATTATCATACTATTTCACAGAATTGTGAGGACTACTAATGCAAATATATGGACCGTCACTTCGTTTTCCGACTAGTCCCAACTATATTCTCATTTTCTTAAGAGAACAATGAAAGCAAAGGGTGAGCTCAACTAGCCCAGTAAGAAATATTATGACTAAGATAATGCAGAATAAATTATCGTTAACCTTCAATAGTGTTAAACTGATAAAATATAATAAACATCAAGTTTAACTGCAGCGGAACAAGCAATCCATTAGAAAAGTCAAGTAGAGCATGATATCTACTATCTTATATTATTTAAAAAAAGTTTATCAACAGTTTTATCGCTGAGACTCAGCTTAATAAATAATCTACATCATCGAATCATCCCTGCACTACAGGCCAAGGATATTCATTAGTATCACCAATGGTCGTGATCATGCCAACAACTGTCCATCAATGCACTACGGGCAAATGATGACTTTTACCACATCCTTTGTAACTTTACGGGTCATGATTATACCGAATAATCCCTAGTCATAATCATTACCAATCAACAGTCCATCTATGCACGTACGCCAAAGATGAATTTTATCACAATATAAGCATGAGGATGATGACAATGATATAAGAATTCAATTAAATGAAAGCAAAGGATAAACTTTAAAGATTTATAATTTAATTTATCCAGAATTCAAACACGTCCAAATTGTCAACATGATACTGCTTTGTGGAGTAAAATTCAAGAATAATATTGTATGAAAAATGATTTGGACCGAAAGGAAATCAATTTTTGTCATGAATAGTACCCCGAGTGAATAGTACTCGAGTGAATAGTACCTCATGAATAGTACTTTAAGAATAGTAACTCATGAATAGTATCCCGACATGAAAAGATTAAAAATTATTAAGAATGCTCAGAATAATATTTTCATGAAAAGATACTGGATGAAGCGACAAATATCAAGGATATTCTACTAATTTATGGAGTATAGAAGCAATACATATTACATAAGTGTAGAATTAAGAATTTGAAATGAAATAATATTACTTACATACTACAGAGTATGGAAAGAAAATATTATTTCTTACGAATATTGAATAAGAATAATATCACTTACGAATACGAAAGAAAATAATACCCCTTACCTTAGTAGGAGATTGGATACTGCAATAGTGTAGTAACAGAATAC
>CM029017.1:175350720-175453103 GCA_016801055.1 Panax notoginseng
TATAATGAGTAATAGCAATATCAACAAGAGTATGCACAACGAATGCTGAATAATGGTGAACTTGTTCTACAAATCAGAATACAAAACAAGTTTGAATTTAATATTTGAGGTCTTTAAGACCATGAACTATTTCCCCGGTGATTAGGTATTACTACCCCAACCTTAACAGTCATTTAGACTATGCAGACCCTACTTAACGTACTTAGAGGGATCAACCATTTTACCATGTATTGGTGCACAAACATCTAAACGTTACACGTATAAAATGCCCAATATTAGGGTTGTTCATCTAAGTTTGAATTTAGGATTTCCGCACTAAAGAAAGTTTAGTTTGGAATTAGCATATCAGTGGTTCTAGAATTTTAGAACACTATTCAATTGTAGATTAATTCAATCATAAGAGCTTGCTTGCTATTTGATGGTCCAATTCGATAATATAGAATTAAACAAAGTTATTTATGTCAAAGATTGAATTAACAATAATATACATTTGAGTAGACATGGTATTTATATGCAAGGTACTACATCCAGAAGAGTTAGGAAAATATCATTTGAAACAATATATGCTTTGAATAGTAATACAAAACTTAGGATAGTGAAACTTGCTCGATGTAACGAATCAAATTACAAGAGCTTGTATAATCAGACACAAGATAGAATCAATACGCTTGCTCAACGTTAATATGGATTTAGGAACTTGCACAATGATAAATAGGAATAAAAAGATTGCTTGACATAAATGGATAACGTAGTTATGAAACTTGCATTCATTATAAAAAAATGAAGTTAGAAAACTTGCCTCGTGTGTAAGCTACACAAGTATAATAACGTTCACCAAACACCCTACATATACCATTTAGATCACATAACCAATTAGTTATATTAAAACTAACTTCATTGGTTTACTTCTCATTTTAGCCAAGTCTATAATTTTTTATCTTAGGGTTCTGATTATCCTAATCATTTTCGTACCATGAAACTGAACTCTCATTATATTATAGTACACAACATGGTGATTGCAAAACAATTTCTAACTCTCATGATATCACATTCCAAACCCTCACAACCTATTAGTTCATAATTTATAGTTTCAACGTTGTGATTACAACGTCTTGTTATGTCTTATAACATGCTTTAGGGTCATATTAAAATAAGTTAGGTTAGCATTTCCAAAGTTATGCTATTAACAGTTCAACACTGGGTCTGACTGACCACTTGGCGCGGCCGCCCATGACACCCTTTGTATCCAGCGCGCCCGCGCCAAAGGCAGCGCGCCCGCGCTCGGCACCAGAAACAGTTTTGCAGAAACTCAAACACTCTGTGTTCTAGGCAAAAATCCTAATTTCACGAAAACATGGATAACCCACACACTACAAACTTAACTAAAGTCACATAACATATATACACAATCCTTCTAATACCTAAAACAACTTACATAACCAAGTTTAGAGGATTAAAATCTTGTTTTTATCAATTTCTTCATATTTCAACACTTTTAGCGAATTCAATTGCCAAATCTTCGTTTTTTTTATTCAATTGACACAATTCCAACGACGTTGTACTAGCACAATCTAACACCAAATTTACAGATTATATATCACATATTGGACATCAAATTTTGTACTTAAACAAACCCTTTTTCATGCATAAACACTGTTGTTTGCTTTTCCTCCTACAAACCAATTTTTCACCTTCTTTGATCATCAAATAGCACTTATACATGATTATTAACATATTATAACAACATACCTACATATATGTATCAATCCAACGTGATTTAGAAATTTTTCAGAAAATAATTATGGGAACTCAAAACATGAATATTAAGAGTAGAGTATACCTTTAATTCTTGATGTAAACAAAGTTCTAGAAACCTTCTTCTTGGCCAATTCATAGCACAACCCTCAACTCTCTCTGTGATTCTGTCTTCTTTACCAAGCTCTCTCTCTATACTCTGTTATCTAGCCTTAGGAAAAAATAGGACCGTAGAAATAAACTGAAGCTACCCACGTACTCACGTACTTCAGTTATAAAACTCAAATACGTTACGTCAGTTACAATAAGCCAAAGGCCACAAGGCCTTGTTTGGCCAACATAACTTTCTCCCCCCTACTAGATTATTTTTATATTATTTATATTATATAGTTTTGTTTGTCACACATGTAACCAATTTACATAACTTACAATTATTGTTTTAATAATTATAATTTTTATTATAATATTACTTATGATTAATAAATTATTAATACATCTAATTTAATTATTAAATTAGACTAGAACAACATTTCATTTTATTTAATTTATTTATGTCATTAAATCAAATCTTTAAATAATAAAATACCATTAATCAATTTAGTTACTAAATTATATACCACAATTTCATCAATTATTTATTTTTTTCATAAATAAATTATTTAAAATATTTATTTAATTCAATAAAATTTAAATTAATTATAAAATTTCTCAATCGTTACATAAGAATCTTTGTAGCTTGATAAAAACATATTTCAGATATAGAATTTATGCTTCAGGCTATTTTATATCCTTCAAAGATTTTCAATGTAGATATAATTATAAATGATCCATACAGATATAATGTAACAACATCCATTAATTTCTCTTGTTACCAAGCTAATTAAAATTTTTGAATGTAATTGTGTCCATTACATAAGCATATTTTCTTCATAATCAATATTAGGTCTTTGCGAGAAACCTTGTGCTACAAGTTGCGTTCTGTTCCATATAATTTCATTTTTCTTATTTAGTACAAATACCCATTTGTATTCAACAAGCATCAACACCTTTAGGTGTTCGGCTATAGGTCCAAAAATTTCACATTTACTTTATGAATTTAGTTCTACTTGATCGCCTCTTTTCACATTAGCCAAATATTTCTACATTCATCAATGATATGTGGGTCATATACATGATCATTACTTCTGGTAATATCAAGAACAATTTTATATGAAAATATGTTGTCGATAACAATTTTATTTCTGTCCAATATATTTGTCTCATGTATATTACATAATGTATCGAGATCCCATTATTTTTAGGTACCTGATCCTCTTCAGGGGATAACTCTTCAAGAGTTTTATTTACAGGAGATTTTGGTTCATAAGTTTTGGATAGATCAATAATTTATTTATTTTTTGTAGCCTGTTTCATGGGTATAGCCTATTTATAGGCTTGTAACTTGTTTTTCTTGTACTTTCTTCTTCTGGGGAATTTTATATTTAACATCGATCATTCTTCCACGTTTCAGGTGTGACTTTGATTCAATTTGCTGCTATATTAATTGATTGTCCTACAAGGACTTCAATCCCTGTTAGAGTATTAGCAGCTAGAATGTGAGATATCACTATTTTCTTATTATCGGTGAATAATTCTAGTAATTGATTTGCAATTCATTGTTGCAAATGAATAATCCTTTGAACTTCTAGTTCATATTGATTTGTATAAGGATCAAGATTAAATAATGTTGAAACATTCCAATTAATCTCCCGTCGTGCTTCAGACAATGATCTCACGTCGTGCTTCAGGCAACGACTTTCTCCCCTAATGGTGGGAAGACTGTTTCATTAAAATAACAATCCTCAAAATATACCTTAAAATATCACTTATTGAGGTTATGATGCAGCATGTAAAATGACCCCAATCATAGATTGGTAATTTTAATTTCATAATCAAAGGTCAAGCATAATTAAAAATTTTTAAAAATTGATTCAGCTATACCATTTTGAGTATGTGTATGTGCAACATGATGTTTAACTATAAATTCCAATTAACATGCAATATTCATTAAAAACTTGAAATGTGAATTTTACCAGCATTATCTAAATAAATTTTGCTAATTATATAATCAGGAAATTGTACTCGCAACCTAATTATTTGAGCAAGAAGCATAGGAAATGCAATATTTCTAGTTAAAAGTAAACATACATGTGATCATCTAGTTAATGCATTAATTAAAACCATAAAACACTTGAATGAACCACACATGGTGGGTGTATTGGTTCAAATAGATCACCTTGAATTCTTTCTAAGAAATATGAACACTAAATAACAATAATTAAATGTGATAGTTTGGTAATTAATTTACTTTGATATAATCAACAGGTAAAGGAATCTTCTGGTTCTTTAAAGGATGTTCATGGGAGTTTTCAATAATTTAACGCATCATTATTGATCCTAGATGATCATGTCAAATCATAAAAATATTTGGATCCGAACACTTCTGGTGTATTACAACATTTGTTTCAACTATTCTCATTTTAGTATAATATAACCCAGAAGAGAAAATATACAATTTTTCTAATATGAGCTTCTGGCTCGACAATATTGAAGTAATATAAAGAAATTCTTCACTTCCTTCATTATTGATTTCAATATAATAACCATTATAATGTATATCCTTAAAGCTGAGCAAATTTCTACTTGCCTCAGAAGAAAATAAAGAATCATCAATACAAAGTTTTGTGCCCTTTGACAACATTATAATCGCTCTTCCAGAGACTTTAATTGAGTTCCATGAATAATCACTCTTCCAGAGTCTTCAATTATATTTGATGAATAATCGCTCTTCTAAAGCCTTTAATTAAGTTTGATGAGCTTCTGGCCTATACAACTTCATATATGCAAAACATAAATTTAACTTTATTACTTGAAACATAAATAAAACATATAATAAAAATACTTATTATAATGTCATAATATAATGAAATAAAATAATTAATTGGTATGAACATTTCTATCAACATATCATCAAGGAAATCATAGATATCAAAATTAGTTATATCCACTCCATTCGAAAAGTCAAAATAATCCATAGGATCTTCAAGATCATTATAATCAATAAAGTTTATTTCAATTCCATTTCCTTTTCTTTTATGGAGTATTGGTACAAATCTACCAAATGTTTAGGAGTACGACGGGTACATTCTCTTTTATATATTAATTGTTCTTTTCACGCCCACTACCACAACCACAACCATAATTTTCTCTACAATTATCAAATGGGGTTTCATTCACTTCAGGAATGTAGTAGAATCGATCGGGCGAGATTGTTGGTTTTTTGTTCCAGCAAAAACTCATTATTTTGTACAGTCGCTAGAAGACATAATATCACTTCTGAGAACATAGTTTCCTTTATCGCTTCAAGGAATATTTTATGAACTTTCGCTCTCGATATTGTTGTTGCAGGAGCATATTCGAGGCATGAAATATAATAAAAAAAATTCTCTAACATGTCTTCATTAGTATTTTTTTCACATAATTTTAATAGTGAGATTATTTTAAAAAATGTAGAATTGTTCTCACTCAACACTTTTAAAATCTTGCAACTTCAGGTGCAACCAATTATAACGAGCTTTTGAGAGAAATACAAATTTTTGATTCTCATATCTTTTCTTTAAAATCATTTCATAAGACAAGTGAGTCTTTTACTGTAATGTACTCATATTTTAATTTTTTCATGGAGATGATAGCGAATAAAAATTATTAATTTTGCATGATCCTGCAGGGATGCATGATTGCCAACTATAATTGTATCTCCAAGGTTCTTTGCCTTTAGATGAATCTCATCATTAAGAGTACATGAAAAATAATTCTTGCTCGATATAAATCAAGAGCAACAAATTCAAATTTATAATATTTAAATATTAAATAACTAAACATATTCCCTACCAAATTAAATAATTATATATATGTTCAGATTTAATTATAATGAAATAATTTATAGAAATTTAGTAAAACACGAAACTAAATTTGTCCACTAAAACTAAATAACAAACCAATACTACTAAGCATATTTGTCATTGTAACTTCATACAAAATATATCAAAAAGATCATTAGAAATATATCAAATATGTTGCCATGCCAAAAATAAATATATCAAAAGATCATTAGAAATATATTGATATAGAAAGTAATAATAAAACTAAAGACTATAACCATCCATGTGGTTTTTGCTGAATAATTGTGAGCCATGACTAGTAATGATAATAGCTATAGATAAAATAATAGAAACATTTGTCTTCAGTTATAAGACTCCAACTTTTATGAATAAAGAATAATTTTCTCTAAATATCACTTTGAATATTATGGTGTGGATTTGATATAATGTTATAGTTGTGGGTAATATTTATAAATTTTGTAAAGTAAGCAAGTTGTTTATAAAATATTCATTTAGTCGGAGAATATTCTTTTTATCGAGGAATATTCGCACGATGGCACAATCATTGGTGGGCCCCACAATAAACTTATTGTCGGAGTTAGAAAACGACATAAATATCTTTTTTATAAAAATAACGGCGAAAGTTTTACCGTTAACTATTGAAATACCCGGTGGTAAAAGTATAGTAATACGCGTAGTTGCATAGTAGCACACGGTATTAATTATTGATGCTTACGTAAGAAGTCACTCAGTTATACTCAATTATTGCTACAGTAATTACTGCATAGTATCTCGTATTATTGATTCAATTAATATCGCAGTATCATCTGCATAATATTTTATATTATTAAATCAATAATTGAGACGACAAAGTTATTCATCTTATTATTTGCAATATTGACGATGTCTAGAAAGTTATGTCGAGCAGAGGTTTGGTCGCCTAATTGCGCGCCAATAGGAGAAATCCTTATCGGAAAGCCCCCTCTTTCCTGGGAATGATTTGGTTGTTAAATATTATGAGTTATAATATTAATGATGAATAATTGTTGAAAGATTAAAAATGTGTTTATTGAAGATAAAATGATTTGTGGTAATATTTATTCAATCTTTGATATAAATAAGAAGTATGTTATGTGACGTTTGTGGTAAGTTTGGTTTATTCTATGGGGGCCCATATGTCATCATCTAAGAGTCACTTTCGTCAATAGTAATTATTTTTACCAGGCGTCGAACCACTTGTCGTTTCATATTACAGGCGTCGAACCACTTATCGTTTCATATTACAGGCGTCGAACCACTTATCTTTTCATATTACAGGCGTCGAACCACTTGTTGCTTCACATTACAGGCGTCACGCCACTTTTCTTTTCACATCACCAGTCGTCAAGCCACTTGTCTCTTCACATTGCAAGGGCTAAGCTAGAAATCTTCTATAAATAGAAGCTTATTTCTTCTTTCATTCTCACCAATTCACTACGACTCACAAGAGAATTCTATAGAGAGAGAATCAGAGAGAAAGAAGAAGAGTATTATGTTACTACACTATTTCAGTATCCAATCTCCTACTAGGTAAGGTGTATTATTTCTTTCGTATTCGTAAAGGATATTATTTTTGTTCAATAATCGTATGAAATAATATTTTCTTTCATACTCTGTAGTATGTAAGTAATATTAATTCTGAATTCTACACTCGTGTTGTTAAGTATTGCTTCTATACTCCTTGAAATTAGTAGAATATCATTGAAATTTGCGCTTCATCTAGTATCGTTTCACAAGAATATTTTTCTGAACATTCTTGTTAAAGTTTAATCTTTTCATGCCAGAGTACTATTCACGAGATACTATTCACGAAGTACTATTCACGGGATACTATTCATGATAAAAATTGATTTTTTTTCTATCCAAATTATTTTTGATACAATATTATTCTTGAATTTTACTCCACAAAGCAGTATCATGCTAGCAATTTAGACATTATTGAATTCTGGATAAATTGAATTATAAATCTTTAAAAATTTATCCTTACTCTCCTTTAATTGAATTCTTATATCATTGTCATCATCCTCATGCTTCTTTTATGATGAAAGTCATCTGTGGCCCGTAGGGCATAGATGGACTTGGTATGATTGTGACCAGGGATTATTCGATATAATCATGACCGTAATGTTATAAATGATGTGGTAAAAGTCATCATTGGCCCGTAGTGCATTGATGGACAGTTGTTGGTATGATCATGACCATTGGTGATACTAATGAATATCCTTGCCCGTAGTGAAGGGATGATTCGATGATGTAAATTATGTATTAAGCTGAGTCTCAATGAGAAAATTGTTGATAAACTTTTTAAATCATAGAAGATAGTAGATATCATGCTCTACTTGACTCTTCTGATGGATTGCTTGTTCCGCTACGGTTTAAACTTGATGTTTATTATAATTTATCAGTTTAACACTGTTGGATGCTAATAATAATTTATTCTGCATTATCTTAGTCATAATATTTCTTACTGGGCTAGTTGAGCTCACCCTTTCACTTTCATTATTCTCTTCAGAAAATGAGAATATAGCTGGGGCGAGTCAGGAAATGGAGTGACGGTCCAGAAAGGTGGCTATAGTAGTCCTCACTATTATGTGAATTAGTGTGATAATAATTGTGAGACCCCAAATTTTATGAATAAAGATTTAATTTTCTCGAAATATTTTTTTATATTATGGTGTGGATTTGAGATAATGTTATAGTTGTGGGTAATATTTAATAATTTTGCAAAGTAAGCAAGTGGTTATATAATATTCGATTGGTCGGAGAGATATTCGTTTTAACAGGGAATATTTGTACAACGGCATAAACATTGGTGGACCCCACAACGAAGAATTGTCGTAGTAAGAAAATGACAGAATTATCTTTTTATAAAAATTATGGTGAAAGTGTTACCGTTAAAACTGTTGAACTACCCTGTGAGACCCCAAATTTTATGAATAAAGATTTAAATTTCTCGAAATATTTTTTTTAGTATTATGGTTTGAATTTGATATAATGTTATAGTTGTGGGTAATATTTACAAATTTTGCAAAGTAGGCAAGTGGTTATATAATATTCGATTGGTCGGGGAATATTCGTTTTAATAGGGAATATTTCGTACGACGGCACAATCATTGGTGGACCACACAACGGAAGTATTGTCGTAGTTAGAAAACGATAAAATTATCTTTCTATAAAAATAACGGCGGAAGTTTTACCGTTAACTGTTGAAACACTCGGTGTTAAAAGTACAGTAATACGCGTGGTTGCATAGTAGCACGCGGTATTGATTATTGATGCTTAAGTGATAAGTCACTCAGTTTTGTTTTATTGATATTATTAATGTAATAAAACAGAAAAACTTTTTATATAAAACAGAATACTTTTATAAAATTATTCTATAAATATAATATATATTATATTCGATTATGCATAGTGTTTTGCATAGTAAAATCTTTTTATATAAAACAGAATACTTTTATAAAGTTATTCTATAAATAGAATATATTATATTTTATTATGCATAGTATTGCATAGTGCCTTCATAGTATTTTGCATAGTAAAATTTTTTTATATAAAACAGAATACTTTTATAAAGTTATTCGTTTTATTAGATTATAAATATAATATATTATATTTTTTTTAAAAGATTTTGCTTTAAATATGGACCGTCCGATTAAAAGTAAATCAATTTGGACCGTTCATGAATTAGTTACTATGCAGTCCATTCTTCTATAAATAGAAGCTCATTCCTTCATTATTTCTTACGAATTCACTGAAACTCTAGAGAAAGAAACTATAGAGAGAAAGAAGAAAAGTGTTCTGCTACTTCACTACTCCTATATTCAGTACTCTTCTGTCTAAGATAAGGGATATTATTTGTTGTACCCGTAAGAGGTATTATTTCTTTTGAATTCATGAAGAGAACTTCTGTTATTCTATTATTTATTATTCTGTTGGAATAACTTGTATACGTGGGCTACCCTATACATGGTAAAATTCTTCTATTGTTCCATTCTTTATTACTATATTGGAATAACCTGTTTATGCGAAGTATCGCATACATGGTGAAATTCTTTTATTATTTTATTATTTATTATTATGTTGGAATAACCTGTCTGTGCGGTATATCGCATGCATGGTGATTTCCGTTGTTATTCCATTCTTTATTATTCTATTGAAATATCCTGTCGGTGCGTATTATGTCTGACCTGGTTCCATTATTTATTATTTTATTCTTTATTATTCTGTCAGAATATCCTGTCTGTGCGTTTACGCCGGACCTGATTCTATTATTTATTATTTTGTAAGAATATCCTGTTTGTACGTTTTACGCCGAACCTGGTTCCATTATTTATTATTCTGTTGGGAATAACCTGTCTGTGCAGTCTATCGCACGCATGGTGAATCCTTCTGTTATTCCATTCTTTATTATTCTGTTGGAATAACATGTCTATGTGGATTACCACATGCATGGTGAATGATCCTTTGTATTCATTCCTTATTAAATTGTGGAAATGATCTGTATACGTGGATTACCGTATGGCGGATGAAAATTCATTTACAGTTTTATATATTCTATTATACTCAGTTGATTAAAGTTTTAGCTTCTATACTCCATGAAATTTATGGAATATCCTTGATATTTACGCTTCATCCAGTATCTTTTCATGAGAATATTCTTCTGAGCATTCTTAAATTTTTATTCTACAAAGAAGTATCATGTTGATAATTTGGACATTATTGGTTCCTGGATAAATTAATTCCTGAACTTGTTTTATTAAATTATTATGTCATTGTCATCATCCTTATGTTTATATTATGTTGAAAGTCATATGTGGCCTGTAGTGCATAGATGGACTTGGTATGATTATGACCAGGGATTATTCGGTATAATCATGACCGTAATGTTACAAATGATGTGGTAAAAGTCATCTTTGGCCCGTAGTGCGTAGATGGACTTGGTGTGATTATGACCAGGGATTATTCGGTATAATCATGATCGTAATGTGATGAATGATGTGGTAAAAATTCTCATTGGCCGTAGTGCATTGATGGACAGTTTTTGGTATGATTATGGCTATGGATTCTCTTCGGCCAAGGGTGAAAAGATGAATTATTTTATGGCATGATCAGGACCGTTGATGAAAACACGATTATCTTTGGCCCGTAGTGCATGGATAATTCGTGGTCGTGATAATAAAGAATATCCTTGGCCTGTAGTGCAGGGATGATTCGATGATATGGATTAATTATTGAGCTGAGTCTCAGTAATGAAATATTAATTCATTGATGTGATAATAATGAATATCTTTGGCCGTAGTGCAAAGATGATTTAATTAGTATGATTATGAGCAGAAATTGTGATTTGGTATAACCATGATTTTTGATGTTTCAGGTGAAGATAGGTGATAAAATTATCTTCGTCCTGGGTGCGAAAAGGAATTCAGAATCAAAATTATGGTTATGAGTTATTCATATGATTATGGACAGGAATTATTGATTGATGTTACAGGGATAAAACATTATAGGTGGACTTTTAACATGGAGAAGATAATAGACCTGATGGTCTATTTGACTCTTTTAATGGATTACTCGTTCCGCTGTAACTATGGTTGAAAAGTTTTATCATCTACCATATGTTCTAAATCTCTGAGTTATTATTGATGAAAGCTATTGATAATGTAATTATCTTTAGTCATGATATTCTTTACTGGGCTAGTTGTGCTCACCCTTTTGCTTCACAATTCCTTTCAAGTAATAAAAGAGTAGCTGGGTCGAGCGGGGTATTAAGAGGATTAGAACGGTGGTCTCTAGTTGTGGAGGTTCATCCTAAGCAGTATAGAAAAGTTCATTTAGTAGTTATATTTGGTGAATCCAATAGGGTGAGGTGAACAAAACTTTGAAAAGGTGTTTTGCCACTATCATACAAAATGTCTAATGACATACAACTTCGTGTTATCATAAGACAGGGTTGTGCACATCCACTTGCTGAGTATATCTACGAGCACTACCTATATGATCTTGGAGTTTATTTGAAATATAATTTTCACTTGGAGACAATGGAGATAATTATATGTCAAGAGAAGACTCACCATTGGAAAGAAGATGATAGTAATCTTCTCGTTTTTTTTAGGGTCTATTGGGTCAACCAAGGATAATTCTGTGGACATATGATATCTATCATAATCTAGACGTATGGCCTCCCATGTTCGAAGGTTTTCTTGAGTATTTCCCAAAGATTTTAATTTCTAAAACAATTATTAACTGTACTTTTATATAAGGTAACATTGTAAGGTCTTGTGGTCAAGGCACCACGAGAGTATTATATATATTTGTGTTAAAACTGACAGCTTATCTGTTGTCGTGCTTTGCACGACAGTTCAACAGTTGTGTAAATGAAGTTTGTATTTGATTTTTATAGTATGATATCTAGCGACTCAGAATGGGTCGTGTGGACCTATTTTGGGGGCGTCACAAATGGTATCAGAGTTTAGGGATATGGTCGCTGGCGGAGATATGAGTCTAGAACTAGGAGGGGAGAGACGAGTAATATACTTCGCTAGTGTCTGACTTACCTAAGCTGAAATTTTTACTTGATAAGTTAATAAATTGTGATATGTCAATTAACCTTTGTTTTGAAGATATATTCTAGAATGATATCTGAAATACAGGAGATGAGCAATGAGAAAATCATGATACAGAGGAAATAACAGGAAAGGTACAATCCGAAAAGAAAGCAAGGTATTCTCATCTCTTCGAATACCAGGTATGTACGTAAATTTCGAGGGCGAAATTTCATAAGGAATGGAGATTGTGAGACCCCAAATTTTATGAATAAAGATTTAAATTTCTCGAAATATTTTTTTTTAGTATTACGGTGTGGATTTGATATAATGTTATAGTTGTGGGTAATATTTACAAATTTTACAAACTAAGCAAGTGGTTATATAATATTCGATTGGTCGGGGAATATTCGTTTTAATAGAAATTATTCGTACGACGGCACAATCATTGGTGGACCCCACAATGGAAGTATTGTCGTAGTTAGAAAATGACAAAAATATCTTTCTTTAAAAATAATGGCGGAAGTTTTACCGTTAACTGTTGAAACACTCGGTGTTAAAAGTACAGTAATACGCGTGGTTGCATAGTAGCACACTGTATTGATTATTGATGCTTAAGTGATAAGGCACTCAGTTTCGTTTTATTGATATTATTAATGTAATAAAACAGAAAAACTTTTTATATAAAACAGAATACTTTTATAAAGTTATTCTATAAATAGAATATATTATATTCTATTATGCATAGTATTTTGCATAGTAAAATCTTTTTATATAAAACAGAATACTTTTATAAAGTTATTCTATAAATAGAATATATTATATTTTATTATGCATAGTGTTGCATAGTGCATGCATAGTATTTTGCATAGTAAAATCTTTTTATATAAAACAGAATACTTTTATAAAGTTATTCGTTTTATTAGATTATAAATATAATATATTATATTTTTTTTAAAAGATTTTGCTTTAAATATGGACCGTCCGATTAAAAGTAAATCAATTTGGACCGTTCATGAATTAGTTATTATGCAGTCCATTCTTTTATAAATAGAAGCTCATTCCTTCATTATTTCTTACGAATTCACTGAAACTCTAAAGAGAGAAACTATAGAGAGAAAGAAGAAAAGTGTTCTGCTACTTCACTACTCCTATATCCAGTACTCTTCTTTCTAAGGTAAGGGATATTATTTGTTGTACCCGTAAGGGGTATTATTTTTTTTGTATTCATGAAGAGAACTTCTGTTATTCCATTATTTATTATTCTGTTGGAATAACCTGTATACGCGGGCTACCCTATACATGGTGAAATTCTTCTATTGTTCCATTCTTTATTACTATGTTGGAATAACCTATTTATGCGAAGTATCGCATACATGGTGAAATTCTTTTATTATTCCATTCTTTATTATTCAATTGAAATAACCTGTCTGTGCGGTATATCGCATGCATGGTGATTTTCGTTGTTATTCCATTCTTTATTATTCTGTTGGAATATCATGTCGGTGCGTATTACGCCTGACCTGGTTTCATTATTTACTATTTATTTCTTTATTATTCTTTCGGAATATCCTGTCTGTGCATTTACGCCGGACCTGGTTCCATTATTTATTATTCTGTCGGAATATCTTGTCTGTGCATTTTACGCCGGACCTGGTTCTATTATTTATTATTCTATTGGGAATAACCTGTCTGTACAGTCTATCGCACGCATGGTGAATCCTTCTATTATTCCATTCTTTATTATTCTGTTGGAATAACCAGTCTATGTGGATTACCACATGCATGGTGAATGATCATTTGTATTCATTCCTTATTAAATTGTGGAAATGATCTGTATATGTGGATTACAGCATGGCGGACGAAAATCCATTTACAGTTTTATATATTCTATTATACTCAGTTGGTTAAAGTTTTATCTTCTATACTCCATGAAATTTGTGGAATATCCTTGATATTTGCGCTTCATCCAGTATCTTTTCACGAGAATATTCTTCTTAGAATTCTTAAATTTTTACTCTACAAAGAAGTATCATGTTGATAATTTGGACGTTATTGGTTCCTGGATAAATTAATTCTTGAACTTGTTTTATTGAATTATTATGACATTGTCATCATCCTTATGTTTATATTATGTTGAAAATCATATGTGGCCTGTAGTGCATAGATGGACTTGGTATGATTATGACCAGGGATTATTCAGTATAATCATGACCGTAATGTTACAAATAATGTGGTAAAAGTCATCTTTGGCCCGTAGTATATAGATGGACTTGGTGTGATTATGACCAGGGATTATTCGGTATAATCATGACCGTAATGTGTTGAATAATGTGGTAAAAATCCTAATTGCCCATAATGCATTGATAGACAGTTTTTGGTATGATTATGGCTATGGATTCTCTTCTGCCAAGGGTGCAAAGATGAATTATTTTATGGCATGATCAGGACCGTTGATGAAAACACGATTATCTTTGGCCCATAGTGCATGGATAATTCGTGGTCGTGATACTAAAGAATATCCTTGGCCTGTAGTGCAGGGATGATTCGATGATATGGATTAATTATTGAGCGGAGTCTTAGTAATGAAATATTAATTCATTGATGTGATAATAATGAATATCTTTGGCCGTAGTGCAAAGATGATTTAATTAGTATGATTATGAGCAGAAATTGTGATTTGGTATAACCATGATTTTTGATGTTTTAGGTGAAGATAGGTGATGAAAATTATCTTCGTCCTGGGTGCGAAAAGGAATTCAGAATCACAATTATGATTATGAGTTATTCATATGATTGTGGATAGGAATTGTTGATTGATTTTACAGGGATAAAACATTATAGGTGGACTTTTAACATGGAGAAGATAATAGACCCGATGGTCTATTTGACTCTTTTAATGGATTGCTCGTTCCGCTGCAATTATGGTTGAAAAGTTTTATCATCTACCATATGTTCTAAATCTCTGAGTTATTATTGATGAAAGCTATTGATAATGTAATTATCTTTAGTCATGATATTCTTTACTGGGCTAGTTGTGCTCACCCTTTTGTTTCACAATTCCTTTCAGGTAATAAAAGAGTAGTTGGGTCGAGCGGGGTATTAAGAGGATTAGAACGGTGGTCTCTAGCTGTGGAGGTTCTCCCTAAGCAGTATAGAAAAGTTCATTTAGTAGTTATATTTGGTGAATCCAACAGGGTGAGGTGAACCCAACTTTAAAAAGGTTTTTTGCCACTATCATACAAGATGTCTAATGACATACAACTTCGTGTTATCATAAGACTGGGTTGTGCACATCCACTTGCTGAGTATATCTACGAGCACTACCTATATGATCTTGAAGTTTATTTGAAATATAATTTTCACTTGGAGACAACGGAGATAATTATATGTCAAGAGAAGACTCACCATTGGAAAGAAGATGATAGTAATCTTCTTGTCTTTCTTTGGGGTCTATTGGGTCAACCAAGGATAATTCTGTGGACATATGATATCTGTCATAATCTAGACGTATGGCCTTCCATGTACGAAGGTTTTCTTGAGCACTTCCCAATGATTTTAATTTCTAAAATAATTATTAACTGTACCTTTATGTAAGGTAACATTCTAAGGTCTTGTGGTTAAGGCACCACGAGAGTATTATATATATTTGTGTTAAAACTCACAGCTTATCTGTTGTCGTGCTCTGCACGACAGTTCAACAGCTGTATAAATGTAGTTTGTATTTGATTTTTATAGTATGATATCTGGTGACTCAGAATGGGTCGTGTGGACCTATTTTGGGGGCATCACATACCCGGTAGTAAAAGTACAGTAATACGCATGGTTGCATAGTAGCACACGGTATTGATTATTGATGCTTACGTAAGAAGTCACTCAGTTTTAATCAATTATTGCTACAGTAATTGCTGCATCATATCTCTCATATTATTGATTCAATTATTGTTACATTATCATCTGTATAATATGTTATATTATTAAATCAATAATTGAGACGACAAAGTTATTCATATTATTATTTATAATATTGACAATGTCTAGAAGTTCTGTCAAGGAGATGTTAGATAATCTAATTGTGTGACAATAGGGAGAAATCCTTATCGGAAAGCCCCCTTTTTCCTAGGAACGACCTGGTTGTTAAATATTGTGAGTTATAATATTAATGATGAATAAGTTCGTGTTGATAAAAGATGAAATTGATAGCTCCGTTGTGTTGAAATTATTAGTGTTAGTGGAAAACGACATTTATTTCGATAATAATTAATGTCTGGAGGTTATATTGACCAATCGGGTAATTCATCAAAAAAAATGAGCAATTAATTGCTATTAATTCACATGCTTATAACTATGTGTTCACATGTGTGTACTATTGATTCACATGATTTACTATTAGGGGAGTTGGTGCAAGATTGATAATACTTGCATGACTAAATTAAAAATGGAGGTATAGATGAAGGTACTATACTGTAATTATTTTTTTCACATGATTATACTATTGAGTCACATGCATGAACTATTGATTCACATGATTTACTATTAGGGGAGGTGGTGCAAGTTTGATAATACTTGCAGGACTAAATTAAAAATGAAGAAAAAGAGGAAGGTAGTATACTGTAATATTTCGAGCCCCAAAATGTGCAATTATTAAAACTATATTTTTCTATAAATAGAAGTTCATTCTTCCTTCATTTCTCACCAATTCACTAAATCTATAGAACAATTATTATAGAGAGAAACTATAAAGAGAAAGAAGAAGAGAAGTCTGCTACCTCACTATTCCAGTATCCGGTCTTCTTTTGAGGTAAGGGGTATTATTTCTTTCGTATTCATGAAGAGAGCTTCTATTATTCCATTCTTTATTATTATGTTGGAATAACCTGTCTATGCGAAGTACCGCATACATGGTGAAATTCTTTTGTTATTCCATTCTTTATTATTATGTTGGAATAACCTATCTATGCGAAGTACCGCATACATGGTGAAATTCTTCTGTTATTCCATTCTTTATTATTCTGGTTGAATATCCTGTCTGTGTGGATTATGCATGACCTGGTTCCATTCTTTATTATTCTGTTGAAATATCCTATCTGTGCGTATTACGCATGACCTGGTTCCATTCTTTATTATTCTGTTGGAATAACCTGTCTGTGCAGTCTATCGCATACCTGGTGAATTCTTCTGTTATTCCATTCATTATTATTCTGTTGGAATAACCTGTCTATGTGGATTACCGCATGCATGGTGAATGATCCTTCGTATTCATTCTTTATTAAATTGTGAAAATGATCTGTCTAAGTGGATTACCGCATGGCGAATAAAAAAAATCCATTTGCAGCTTCATATATTCTATTATACTCGTATGAGATATCATTTCTTTGTACTCGTCATGGAATATCATTTTCTTTGGTATTTTTTTTACGAATTACTATTCACGGGTTACTATTCACCCAATTACTATTCACTCTAGTATTATTCACTCGGGTATTCGGGACACTTTTCGTGTCGGAGTACTATTTACGAGTTACTATTCACGGGTTACTATTCACCCAAATTACTATTCACTCGAATATTATTCACTCGGGTATTTGGGGTACTTTTCATGTCGGGGTACTATTCATGAGGTACTATTCTCGAAATACTATTCATGGGGCACTATTTACGGGGTACTATTTACCCGATAAATATATTTCTTTTCTGTCCAAATTATTTTTAGTACATGAATATTATTCTTGAATTTTACTCCACAAAGCAGTATCATGTTGAGAATTTGGACGTTATTGATTTCTAGATAAATTAAATTATAAATCTTTAAAATTTATCCTTGAACTTGTTTGATTGAATTATTATGTCATTTTCATCATCCTCATGCTTATATTGTGATGAAAGTCATCTTTGGCTTACGAGCATAGATGGACTTGGTATGATTATGACCAGAGATTATTCGGTATAATCATGACCGTAATGTAACGAATGATGTGGTAAAAATCCTCATTGGCCCGTAGTGCATTGATGGACAGTTATGGGTATGATTATGACCAGGGAGTATTCGGTATAGTCATGACCATTGATGATTACATGAATATCCTTGGCCCGTAGTGCAGGGATGATTCGATGATGTGGTTTATTTATTAAGTTGAGTCTCAACGATAAAGTTGATGAAAAACTTTTTAAATCATAGAAGATAGTAGATTTTATACTCTACTTGACTCTTCTAAATGGATTGCTTATTCCCCTGCAGTTGTTGATCTAAAATTTATTGTCTATTGTATTCTATCAGTTGTTATACTGTTGAAGGCTAAGGATAATTTATTCCGCATTATCTTAATCATAATATTTCTTACTAGGCTAGTTGAGCTCACCCTTTTCTTTCATTGTTCTCTTCAAGAAATGAGAATATAGCTGGGACGAGTCGGGAAATAGAGTGACGGTCCAGATGATAGCATTAGTAGTCCTCACTATTCTATCAAATAGTGTGATAATAAATGTAATGAGGACTCCATTTGAGTTTGAATACTGTCTAGAAGACAATATTCGTATTAAAACTCTCAGTTTATGTTTTGTCGTATTTTACACGACAGTTGTATTATTAAGTTGTATTTGAATTTTGTACCATGTATCTGACGACCCAAGATGGATGATGTAAACCTGTTTTGGGGGCGTCAAAATAATTGTAATGAGGACTTTATTTAAGTTTGGATACTCTCTACGAGATATTATCCTTGTTAAAACTCTCAGCTACGTTTTATCGTACTGTATCAAAGAAGTTTGTATTTAAATTCTGTACCATGTATTTGGCGACTCAAGATGGGTGTTGTATACCTATTTTGGGGGCGTCACACTTTGTATCAAAGCTTAGGGATATGATCCCCGGCTAAGATGTGAGACTAGAATTAGGGGGAGAAACGGGAAAATCCTTCACTAGTATGACCTACCTAAGTTTATTTATTATTTAATTAGTCGGTCATAATATAGGGATAATATGTGGTATGTCAATTAACCCTTATTTTGTGGCAGTGTTTGAAAATGGCATCCGAAAATGTCGAGTTAAGCAATGGAGCACATGAGACTGTTTAGTCACCACTGATCAATACCCAGGATAATGTGCATCAAGAAGGAAATAATCCTCAGGTGAACAACAACACTGACCAATTGGCGAACGACAGAATGTTTAGGAGCTTTCTACAATTCGTGCAACATCAGGCAAGAGAAACTCCTATTCAAAATGCAGGTGAAAACACTGGCAACTCTTGGATGGTCACCGCTAAGCAGTTCAAAGAGCTGGGACCACCGGAGTTTTTGGGAGAGCCAAAACAACTTAAGGCGGAGGCGTGGATAAAGCAGATCACCAAGATATTTGATGTCTTGGGATGCTCCGGGAGCAAAAAGTTCCCTTTGCCACCTTCATGTTGCGAGAAGAGGCAGATTACTGGCGAGAATATGTAAAGCGTACTCAACCTGCCTCACTAAAGATGTCTTGGGAGAAGTTTCAAGAACTGTTCAACGACAAGTACTTTCCCGAAAGTATTCATACCATGAAAAATGTAAGACCCCAACTTTTATAAATAAAGATGAATTTTCTATAAATATCATTTTTGAATATTATAGAGTTAATTTGATATAATATTATAGTTGTGGATAATATTTATAAATTTTGTAAAGTACGCAAGTTGTTATATAATATTCAATTGGTCGGGGAATATTCGTTTTAACAGGGAATATTCGTACAACGGCACAATCATTGGTGGACCCCACAACGGAATTGTTGTCGGATTGAGAAAACGACAAAAATAATTTATTAAAAATAACGGCAGAAGTTTTACCATTGATACTGTTGAACTACTCGATAGTAAAAGTACAGTAATACGTGTGGTTGCATAGTAGCACACGGTATTGATTATTAATGCTTATGTGAGAAGTCACTCAGTTTGATTCAATTATTGTCAGTTAATAATATGAATTATTTAGCGATAATGACGTTTTGTTTTATTCGTATTATTAACGTAATAAAACAGAAATATCTTTTTATATAAAATAAAATACTTTATTAAAGTTATTCTATAAATAGAATATATTATATTTTATTTAAACGATTTTTCTTTAAATATGGACCGTCATATTAAAGTAATCAATATGGACCGTTCATGGATTAGTTACTATGCATTCTATTTTTCTATAAATAGCAGCTCATTCCTTCATTATTTTTTACGAATTCACTGAACTCTATAGAGAAACTATAGAGAGAAACTATAGAGAGAGAGAGAGAAGAAGAGTATTCTACTACTTAACTACTTCCTTATTTTAGCTCTTCTTTAAAACGGTAAGGGGTGTTATTCTTTCTTATTCATGAAGAGAACTGTTGTTATTCCATTTCTTATTATTCTGTTGGAATAACCTGTATACGCGGTCTACCCTATACTTGGTGACATTTTTCTATTATTCTGTTGGAACATCCTGTCTGTGTGTTTTACACCGGACCTAGTTCCGTTTTTATTATTATTCTGTTGGAACATCCTGTCTGTGTATTTTACACCGGACCTGGTTCCATCTTGTTATTATTCTGTTAGAACATCCTATCTGTGTATTTTACATCGGACCTGGTTCTATTATTTATTATTCTGTCGGAATATCCTGTCTGTGCGTTTACGCCGGACCTGGTTCCATTATTTATTATTCTGTTGGAATAACCTGTCTGTGCGGTCTATCGCATGCCGGGTGATTTCTTTTGTTATTCCATTCTTTATTATACTCAGTTGGTTAAGATTTGACTTCTATACTCCATGAAATTAGTGGAATATCCTTGATAATTGCGTTTCATCCAGTATCTTTTCATGAAAATATTCTTCTAAGCATTCTTGAATTTTACTCCACAAAGCAGTATCATGTTGACAATTTGGACGTTGTTAATTCTTGGATAAATTAATTCTTGAACTTGTTTTATTGAATTCTTATATCATTGTCATCATCCTCATGTTTATAAAATGTTAAAAGTCATCTGTGGCCTGTAGTGCATAGATGGACTTGGTATGATTATGACCAGGGATTATTTGGTATAATCATGACCGTAATGTTACAAATGATGTGGTAAAAGTCCTCATTGGCCCGTAGTGCATTGATGGACAGTTGTTGGCATGATCATGACCATTAATGAATACACGAATATCCTTGGCCGTAGTGCAGGGGTGATTCGATGATGTGGATTATTTTATTAAGCTGAGTCCCAGCGATCACAATGTTGAAAAACCTTTTAAATCATAAAAGATAGTAGAGTTTATTTTCTACTTGACTCTTTTAATGGATTGCTTGTTCCGCTGCAGTTAAACTTGATATCTATTATATTTTATCAGTTTAACATTGTTGAAGGCTAATGATAATTTATTCTGCATTATCTTAGTCATAATATTTCTTACTGGGCTAGTTGAGCTCACCCTTTCTTTCACTGTTCTCTTTAGGAAATGAGAACGTAGTTGGGGTAAGTCAGGGAACGGAGTGATGGTCTGAATGCTAGTATTAGTTAGTAGTCCTCACTATTCTCTGTAATAGCGTGTTAATAAATGTAATGAGGACTCCTTTTGAGTATGAATACTCTCTAGAATATAATATTTGTATTCAAACTCACAGTTTATGTTTTGTCGTATTGTACACGACAGTTGTATTAGTAAGTTGTATTTGTATTTTGTACTATGTATCTGACGACCCAAGATGGGTGATGTATACCTAATTTTGGGGGCGTCACAGTTGGTATCAGAGCTTAGGGATATGATCCCTGGCTAAAATGTGAGAATAGAACTAGGAGGGAAGAGACGGGGAATTCCTTCGCTAGTACGACCTACCTAAGTTTATTTGCATGGTATTTAATTGGTCGGTCATAATATAAGGATAATATATGACATATCAATTAACTTTTATTTTGTGGCAGTATCTGAAAATGGCATCTGAGAATGTTGAGAATAGCAATGGAGCACAGGCGACTGTTGATTCACCACATATCAATAATCAGGATAATGTGCATCAGGAAGGTGACAATCCTCATGCAAACAACAACACTGACCAGATGATGAATGATGGAATGTTCAGAAACTTTATGCAGTTCATGCAACAGCAGGCGAGAGCGGCTCATGTCCAAAATATAGGTGGAAACACTGAAAACTCTCGGACGGTCACCGCTAAACAGTTCAAGGAGCTGGGACCACCAGAGTTTAAGGGAGAGCCAAAACCACTTATAGCGGAAACATGGATAAAGCAGATTACCAAGATATTTGATGTCTTGGGATGCTCCGAGGAGCAAAAGGTTCCCTTTGCCGCCTTTATGTTACGAGGAGAGGCAGATTACTGGTGGGAATCGATTAAGCGTACTCAACCTGCCGCACTGAAGATGTCTTGGGAGAAGTTCCAAGAGCTTTTCAATGATAAATACTTTCCCGAAAGTGTTCATCACATGAAGGAGGTGGAGTTCATCAAATTGGAGCAGAATAATATGACCGTGTCGCATTATGAGGCTAAATTTGCTGAGTTGTCCCGGTTTGCGTCCCACTTGGTGGATAATGAAGAGCGAATGACGCGAATGTTTTTGCGAGGTTTGAAACCTGAGATACGTCAACATCTTATTTCTCATAAACTGTGTTTGTATTCAGATGTTGTGAATAGGGCTCAGTTAGTGGAGCGCGATAACGAGTCAACGCAACCAAAAGAGAGCAGACGGCAAAATGATAATACCAGTGAGAGCAGTCATCGAAGCGGTGACAACAAGCGTGGAGGGAATCAACAGGCCAGAAATGGTAACCACTTCGGTGGTAATCAGGGCCAAAACAATAAGAATGGTCATTTCAAGAAGAGGAGATTCAACAATGATGGAAAGACGTCAGCACCAGCACCCGTTGTTAAGGAAGGAGAACGACCACCTATCATATGTTTCAAATGCGGAGGGGAGGGGCACATCAGTCCAAACTGCGCGATGCCGTCTAAAGCATGTTATAATTGTGGAAGAGAAGGTCATTTAGCTCGATTTTGTCGTTTACCAAAAACAAGTTCAGCCAAGATGGAGACACCAAAGGCCGTCCCAGAAAAGTCAAAACCGGTAGTGCAAGGGAGAGCGTTTGTTGTGACCTCCCAGAAAGCAAGGAACCCGAATGAGGTCATCACGGGTAAGCTTATCATAAACTCTAACGAAGTCTATACTTTATTTGATACCGGTTCTACCCATTCTTTTATTTCTCCTACTTGCGCTCATCGATTAAATTTGACTCCGGAGAAATTAGACTTTGATTTATCTGTTGAAACTCTATTGGGAGAAACCTTCATTACATCCACGGTTTATAAGTCTTGTTTGGTTCAAGTTGGTACCCACACATTACCTGTCGATCTGATTTCATTAAAAATACTTGCATTTGACGTGATTCTAGGGATTGATTGGTTAACTACTCATCATGCAAAAATTGATTGTTTTCGTAAGGTTGTTAGCTTTCATATTCCTAATCGACCTATTATGCGAATTCAAGCAACCAAACCATTAAAATCAATCGCTGTCATCTCAAGCCATAAAGCTATTCGTTTATTGAAAAACGGATGTCAAGCTTTCTTAGCTCATGTCACGGATCTAAACAAAAATACGTCAGTTTTGAATGATATTTCTATTGTTAATAAATTCCCTGACGTATTCCCTGAAGAACTTCCTGGCCTACCCCCAGAGCGTGAAATTGAATTTTGTATCGACCTTGAACCCGGTACAAAACCCATTTCCAAAGCCCCATATCGAATGGCTCCTATTGAACTTCAGGAGTTAAAGATCCAACTGCAGGAATTGTTAGACATTGGCTTTATTCGTCCTAGTACTTCTCCTTGGGGTGCTCCTGTGCTATTCGTGAAGAAGAAAGATGAAAGTATGCGACTTTGTATTGATTATCGGGAGTTGAATCATGTCACCATCAAAAATAGGTACCCATTGCCACGTATTGATGACCTGTTTGACCAGTTGCAAGGAGCACAATTCTTTTCAAAGATCGATCTTCGTTCTGGATATCATCAGCTGAAGGTTAGAACTGAGGATATTCCAAAGACGGCTTTTAGAACTCGGTACGGGCATTATGAATTCCTAGTCATGTCCTTTGGATTGACTAATGCTCCTGCTGCCTTCATGGATATGATGAACCGGGTATTCAAGGAATATTTGGATCACTTTGTGGTCGTCTTTATTGATGACATCCTTATTTATTCCAAAAGCCGTGAAGATCATGAGCAACACTTGAGGCTGGTACTCCAAAAGCTTCGTGAATACAAGCTTTATGCCAAGTTGAAGAAATGCGAGTTCTGGCTGGAGGAGGTAGCATTCCTTGGGCACGTAGTATCAAGTCGTGGAATATCGGTTGACCCGGCAAAGATTGAAGCTATTCAAAGCTGGGAGCAACCTAAATCAGTGACCGAAGTACGTAGCTTTCTTGGTTTAGCTGGTTATTATCGGAGATTCGTGAAAGGATTTTCTCGAATCGCTACTCCATTAACTCAGCTGACTCGGAAAGATACAAAGTTCGGTTGGAGCGAAGAATGTGAGCAGAGTTTTCAAGAACTCAAGAGGAGACTCATTTCAGCACCTGTTCTAACAATACCATCTGGCTCGGAGGGATTTGTCATCTACAGTGATGCTTCGAGCAAAGGGTTGGGATGCGTTCTCATGCAACATGGAAAAGTCATAGCCTATGCATCAAGACAACTCAAGGAATATGAGAGGAATTATCCTACTCATGATCTAGAGTTGGCAGCTGTTGTCTTTGCACTTAAAATTTGGAGGCATTACTTGTATGGGGAGAAGGTGGAGATCTTTACAGATCATAAAAGCCTCAAATATTTCTTCACTCAAAAGGAACTCAACATGCGACAACGACGTTGGCTTGAACTGTTGAAAGATTATGATCATACCATTCAATACCATCCTGGAAAAGCGAACGTGGTAGCTGACGCATTGAGTAGAAGATCATATGCAAGTACGAGTGCGATATTGTCAACACAAAGGCCCATTTTGTGTGACTTGCAAAGGATGGAGATAGAGTTAAAGACTCCAGGGACCCATGTGATGATGGCGAATATACGAGTAGAACCAACTTTAATCGATAAAGTTAAAGCTGCTCAAGCTACAGACCTGGAGCTGATGCGTATGAGGAAGAAAGTGCAAGAAGGTGCTATGCCGGAAGCAAGAATCGATGAAGAAGGAATACTTCGAGTCAACTCCAGACTTTGTGTTCCTAACAACCCTGATTTAAAGTATGAAATCATGATGGAGGCGCACAACACACCGTTTGCAATCCATCCTGGAAGTACCAAAATGTATCATGATCTTCGTCATACATTTTGGTGGAGCAATATGAAGAGAGAGATAGCGCTGTTTATCTCAAGGTGTTTAACTTGTCAACGAGTCAAAGCGGAGCATCAAGTACCAAAAGGTCCATTGCAACCACTTGAAATTCCAAAATGGAAGTGGGAGCACATTACCATGGATTTCGTTACCGGTCTTCCTAAGGTTTCTCAAGGTATAGATGCGATTTGGGTCATTGTTGATAGATTGACCAAGTCTGCTCATTTCTTACCGATACGAGAAACTTATACACTTGAACGTCTTGCTCGTATGTACATAAACGAGATTGTAAGACTGCATGGTATGCCAGTATCCATAGTTTCTTATCGAGACCCAAGATTCACTTCACGATTTTGGGTTAGTTTACAAAAAGCTATGGGCACGGATTTACGATTTAGTTCGGCATATCATCCTCAGACGGACGGACAATCAGAGAGGACTATTCAAACTCTAGAAGATTTATTAAGACTCTGTGTCCTTGACTTCAAGGGAAGTTGGGACAAGTTCTTACCATTGGTGGAGTTTTCCTACAACAACAGTTATCAAGCAAGTATTGGCATGGCTCCATTCGAAGCATTGTATGGAAGAAAATGTCGTTCTCCAGTATGCTGGGATGAGGTGGGTGAAGCAACGTTGTTGGGACCGGAGTTGGTACGTATGACTACAGAAAAGATTCAAGCGATCCGACAACGTATAAAAACCTCACAAGATCGACAAAAGAGTTATGCTGATCTTCATCGAAAGGATGTGGAATTTGATATAGGAGATCATGTGTTCTTACGTGTTGCTCCATGGAAAGGAGTTACGAGATTTGGAAAGAGAGGAAAGCTCAATCCTCGATTCATCGGTCCATTTTTAATCCTCGATCGAGTAGGAACTGTGGCTTATAGACTCGCTTTACCGCCAAGTATGTCTCGTGTTCATAACGTTTTTCACATATCCATGTTACGTAAATATGTGGAAGACCCGAACCACATTATTGAGTTAGAATCGGACGAAATAGCGGAGGATTTGAAGTATGAAGAAGTTTCTGTTCAAATCTTGGATAAGAAGGAACATATTCTACGCTCCAAGGTTATACCTCAAGTCAAAGTTTTGTGGAGAAATCACGATGTTGAGGAAATGACTTGGGAGTTAGAATCTGAAATGAAGTCAAGGTATCCTTACCTCTTCGACATACCAGGTACGTACCCTAATTTCGAGGGCGAAATTTCATAAGAAGGGGAGGTTGTAAGACCCCAACTTTTATAAATAAAGATGAATTTTTTATAAATATCATTTTTGAATATTATGGAATTAATTTGATATAATGTTATAGTTGTGGATAATATTTATAAATTTTACAAAGTATGCAAGTTGTTATATAATATTCGATTGGTCGGGGAATATTCGTTTTAACAGGGAATATTCATACAACGGCACAATCATTGGTGGACCCCACAACGGAATTATTGTCGGATTGAGAAAACGACAAAAATATTTTATTAAAAATAACGACGGAAGTTTTACCATTGATACTGTTGAACTACTCGGTAGTAAAAGTACAGTAACACGTGTGGTTGCATAGTAGCACACGGTATTGATTATTAATACTTATGTGAGAAGTCACTCAGTTTGATTCAATTATTGTCAGTTAATAATATTAATTATTTAGCGATAATGAAGTTTTATTTTATTCGTATTATTAACGTAATAAAACAGAAACATCTTTTTATATAAAACAGAATACTTTATTAAAGTTATTCTATAAATAGAATATATTATATTTTATTTAAAAGATTTTTCTTTAAATATGGACCGTCAGATTAAAGTAATCAATCTGGACCGTTCATGGATTAGTTACTATACATTCTATTTTTCTATAAATAGCAGCTCATTCCTTCATTATTTCTTACGAATTCACTGAACTCTAGAGAGAGAAACTATAGAGAAAAACTATAGAGAGAGAGAAGAAGAGTATTCTACTACTTAACTACTTCCTTATTTCAGCTCTTCTTTAAAACGGTAAGGGGTGTTATTCTTTCTTATTCATGAAGAGAACTGTTGTTATTCTATTTCTTATTATTCTGTTGGAATAACCTGTATACGCGGTCTACCCTATACTTGGTGACATTTTTCTATTATTCTGTTGGAACATCATGTCTGTGTGTTTTACACCGGACCTGGTTCCGTTTTTATTATTATTCTGTTGGAACATCCTGTCTGTGTATTTTAGACCGGACCTGGTTCCGTTTTTATTATTATTCTGTTGGAACATCTTGTCTGTGTGTTTTACACTGGACCTGGTACCGTCTTGTTATTATTCTGTTGGAACATCATGTCTGTGTGTTTTACACCGGTTCTGGTTCCATTATTTATTATTCTATCGGAATATCCTGTCTGTGCGTTTACGCTAGACCTGGTTCCATTATTTATTATTCTGTTGGAATAACCTGTCTGTGCGGTCTATCGCATGCCGGGTGATTTCTTTTGTTATTCCATTCTTTATTATACTCAGTTGGTTAAGTTTTGACTTCTATACTCCATGAAATTAGTGGAATATCCTTGATAATTGTGGTTCATCTAGTATCTTTTCATGAAAATATTCTTCTAAGTATTCTTGAATTTTACTCCACAAAGCAGTATCATGTTGACAATTTGGACGTTGTTAATTCTTGGATAAATTAATTCTTGAACTTGTTTTATTGAATTCTTATATCATTGTCATCATCCTCATGTTTATAAAATGTTGAAAGTCATCTGTGGCCTGTAGTGCATAGATGGACTTGGTATGATTATGACCAGGGATTATTCGGTATAATCATGACCGTAATGTTACAAATGATGTGGTAAAAGTCCTCATTGGCCCGTAGTGCATTGATGGACAGTTGTTGGCATGATCATGACCATTAATGAATACACGAATATCCTTGGCAGTAGTGCAGGGGTGATTCGATGATGTAGATTATTTTATTAAGCTGAGTCCCAGCGATCACAATGTTGAAAAACCTTTTAAATCATAAAAGATAGTAGAGTTTATTTTCTACTTGACTCTTTTAATGGATTGCTTGTTCCGCTGCAGTTAAACTTGATGTCTATTATATTTTATCAGTTTAACATTGTTGAAGGCTAATGATAATTTATTCTGCATTATCTTAGTCATAATATTTCTTACTGGGCTAATTGAGCTCACCCTTTTTGTCACTGTTCTCTTCAAGAAATGAGAACGTAGCTGGGGCAAGTCGGGGAACGGAGTGATGGTCCAAATGATAGTATTAGTTAGTAGTCCTCACTATTCTATGTAATAGTGTGTTAATAAATGTAATGAGGACTCTTTTTGAGTATGAATACTCTCTAGAAGATAATATTTGTATTCAAACTCACAGTTTACGTTTTTTCGTATTGTACACGACAGTTGTATTAGTAAGTTGTATTTGTATTCTGTACTATGTATCTGACGACCCAAGATGAGTGATGTATACCTAATTTTGGGGGCGTCACAAAAAAGGTAGAGTTTATCAAGCTGGAGCAAAACAATATGACTGTGTCACAATATGAGTTGTCCCGGTTTGCGTCCCACTTGGTTGATAATGAGGAGAGAATGACGTGAATGTTTCTAAGAGGTTTGAAACCTGAGATATGTCAATACCTAATTTCTCACAAACTGTGTTTATATTCAGATGTTGTAAATAGAGCTCAGTTATTGGAACGTGATAATGAGTCAACATAACCAAGAGATATCAGTCGGCAAATCGATAATACCAGTGGTAGCAGTCATCAAAGCGGTGACAACAAACGTGGAGGGAATTAACATGCCATAAATGGTAACCACTTCGGTGGTAATCATGGCCAAGATAATAGAAGTAGAAATTTTAAGAAGAGGAAATTCAATAATGATGGAAAGACGTCAGCACCAGCACCTGTTGTTAAGGAAGGAGAACGACCGTCGGTCGTATGTTACAAATGCAGAGGGGAGGGACACATCAGTCCAAACTGTACGCAGCAGTCCAAAACATGTTATAATTGTGGAAGAGAAGGTCACCTAGCCCAATTTTGTCGTGCACCAAAGTCAAGTCCAGCTGGGATGGAGGCAACAAAGGTCGTCCCAGACAAGACAAAACCGATAGTTCAAGGGAGAGCGTTTGTCATAACCTCCCAAAAAGTGAGGAATCCGAATGAGGTGATCACGGGTAAGCTAATCATAAACTCTAATGAAGTGTATACCTTATTTGATACCGGTTCTACCCATTCTTTTATTTCTCCTACTTGCGGTCAACGTTTAAATTTAACTCCGAAGAAATTAGACTTTGATTTATCTGTTGAAACTCCATTGGGAGAAACCTTCATTACATCCACTATTTATAAGTCTTGTTTGATTCAAATCGATAACCGTACGTTACTTGTCGATCTTATCTCTTTGAAAATACTTGTATTTGATGTGATTTTAGGGATTGATTGGTTAACTATTCATCATGCTAAAATCGATTATTTTCGTAAGGTTGTTAGCTTTCATATTCCTAACCAACCTATTACGCAAATTCAAGCAACCAAACCACTAAAGTTGATCACTGTCATATCAAGCCATAAAGCTATTTGTTTATTGAAAAACGGATGTCAAGCTTTCTTAGCCCATGTCACGAATTTAAATAAAAATACGTCGAATTTGAATGATATTTCTATTGTTAATAAATTTCCTGACGTATTCCCTAAAGAACTTCTTGGACTACCCCAAGAGTGTGAAATTGAGTTTTGTATTGATCTTGAACCTGGTACAAAACTCATTTCCAAAGCCCCATATCTAATGGCTCCTATTGAACTTCAGGAGTTAAAAACCCAACTACAAGAACTGTTAGACATCGGTTTCATTCATCCTAGTACGTCTCCTTGGGGTGCTCCTGTTCTATTCATAAAGAAGAAAGATGGAAGTATGCGACTTTATATAAACTATCGAGACACCGTCAAAAATAGGTACTCGTTACCTCGAATTGATGACCTGTTTGACCAGTTACAAGGTGCTAAATTCTTTTTAAAGATCGATCTTCGTTCTAGATATCATCAGTTAAAAGTTAAAACTGATGACATTTCAAAGACTACTTTCAGAACTCAGTACGGGCATTACGAATTCCTAGTCATATCTTTTGGATTAACTAATGCTCCTGCCCTTCATGGATATGATGAACCGAGTATTCAAGGAATATTTGGATCATTTTGTTGTTGTCTTTAATGATGACATCTTCATATACTCCAAAAGCCGTGAAGATCATGAGCAACACTTGAGGCTAATACTCCAAAAGCTTCGTGAAAACAAGATATATGCCAAGTTGAAGAAATACGAGTTCTGGCTTGAGGAAGTAGCATTCCTTGGGCACGTGATATCAAATCATGGAATATCTGTTGACCTGGCAAAGATTGAAGCAATTCAAAGCTGGGAGCAACCTAAGTCAGTTACCGAAGTACGTAGCTTTCTGGACTCAGCTGGTTATTATCGGAGATTTGTGAAAGGATTTTCTCGAATCGCTACTCCATTAACTCAGCTGACTCAAAAAGATACAAAATTCGGTTGGAGCGAGAAAAGTGAGAAGAGTTTTCAAGAACTCAAGAGGAGACTCATTTCATCACCTGTTCTGACAATATCATCTGGTTCGGAGGGATATGTCATCTACAGTGATGCTTCAGGTAGAGGTTTAGGATGTGTTCTCATGCAACATGGTAAATTCATAGCCTATGCTTCGCAACAACTCAAAGAATATTAGAGGAATTATCCTACTCATGATCTAGAGTTGGCAGCAATCATTTTTGCACTTAAAATCTGGAGGCATTACCTGTATGGAGAGAAGGTGGAGATCTATACAAATCATAAAAGCCTCAAATATTTCTTCACTCAAAAGGAACTCAACATACGACAACGACGATGGCTTGAGCTGTTGAATAATTACGACCATACCATTCAATACCATCCTGGAAAAGTGAACATAGTAGCTGACACATTGAGTAGAAGATCATATGCGGGTACAAGTGCGATATTGTCAACGTAAAGACCCATTTTGTATGAATTACAAAGGATAGAGATAGAGTTAAAAACTCCAGGGACCCACGTGATGATGGCAAATATATGAGTAGAACCAACTTTAATCGATAAAGTTAAAGTTGCTCAAGCTACAGATCTGAAGCTGATGCGTATGAGGAAGAAAGTGAAAGAAGGTGCTATTTCGGAAGTAAGAATCGATGAAGAAGGAATACTTCAAGTCAACTACAGACTTTGTGTTCCTAATGATTCTGACTTGAAGTATAAAATCATGATGGAGGCGCACAACACACCGTATGCAATCCATCCTGGGAGTACCAAAATGTATCGTGATCTTTGACATACATTTTGGTGGAGCAATATGAAGAGAGAGATAGTGAGGTTTATCTTAAGGTGTCTAACTTGTCAACGAGTCAAGGCGAAGCATCAAATGTCAAAAGGTCTATTGCAACCACTTAAAACTCCAGAATGGAAGTGGGAGCACATTACCATAGATTTCGTTACTGGTCTTCTCAAGGTTTCTCAAGGCATAGATGCAATTTGGGTCATTGTTGATAGATTGACCAAGTCTGCTCATTTCTTACGTATACGAGAAACTTATTCACTTGAACGTCTTGCTCGTATGTATATAAATGAGATTGTAAGACTGCATGGTATGCCAGTATCCATAGTTTCTGATCGAGACCCAAGATTCACTTCAAAGTTTTGGGTCAGTTTGTAGAAAGCTATGGGCACGGATTTGCGTTTCAGTTCGGCATATCATCCTCAAACGGACGAGCAGTCAGAGAGGACTATTTAAACTCTTACAAATCTATTAAGAGTATGTGCCCTTGACTTCAAAGGAAGTTAGGACAAGTTCTTGCCATTAGTGGAATTCTCCTACAACAACAGTTATCAAGCAAGTATTGACATGGCTCCATTTGAGGCGTTGTATGGACGCAAGTGTCGTTCTCCAGTATGCTGGGACAAGGTGGGTGAAGCAACGTTATTGGGACCAGAATTGGTACGCATGACAACAGAAAATATTTAAATGATCCGACAACGTAAAAAAACCTCACAAGATAGACAAAAGAGTTATGTTGATCTTCATCGAAAGGACGTGGAGTTCAATGTTGGAGATCATGTGTTGTTACAGGTTGCTCCATGGAAAGGAGTTACGAGATTTAGAAAGAGAGGAAAGCTCAATCCTCGAATCATTGGCCCATTCGAAGTCCTCGATCGAGTAGGAACTGTGGCTTATAGACTCACCTTACCGCCAAGTATGTCTTGTGTTCATAACGTTTTTCACATATCCATGATACGTAAATATGTGTAAGACCCAAACCACATTATTGAGTTATAACCAGACGAAATAGCAGAAGATTTAACGTATGAGGAGGTACCTGTTAAAATCTTGGATAAGAAGGAACATATTCTACGCTCCAAGATTATACCTCAAGTCAAAGTTTTATGGAGAAACCACGATGTTGAGGAAATGACCTGGGAATTAGAATCTGAAATAAAATCAAGGTATCCTCACCTCTTCGACATACCAGGTATGTACCCTAATTTCGAGGTCGAAATTTCATAAGAAGGGGAGGTTGTAAGACCCCAACTTTTATGAATAAAGAATAATTTTCTCTAAATATCATTTTGAATATTATGGTATGGATTTGATAAAATGTTATAGTTGTGGGTAATATTTATAAATTTTACAAAGTAAACAAGTTGTTATAAAATATTCATTTGGTCGGGGAATATTCTTTTTGTCGAAGAATATTCGTACAATAGCACAATCATCGGTGGACCCCACAACAGAATTATTGTCAGAGTTAGAAAACGACAGAAATATCTTTTTATAAAAATAACGGCGAAAGTTTTACCGTTAACTATTGAAATACCCGGTGGTAAAAGTATAATAATAAGCGTGGTTGCATAGTAGCACACGGTATTGATTATTGATGCTTACGTAAGAAGTCACTCAGTTATACTCAATTATTGCTATAGTAATTACTGCATAGTATCTCATATTATTGATTCAATTATTATCACAGTATCATCTGCATAATATTTTATATTGTTAAATCAATAATTGAGACGACAAAGTTATTCATATTATTATTTTCATTATTGACGATGTCTAAAAAGTTCTGTCGAGGAGAGGTTTGGTCACCTAATTACAGGCCAATAGGAAAAAATCTTTATCAAAAAGCCCCCTCTTTCCTGGGAACAATCTGGTTGATAAATATTGTGAGTTATAATATTAATGATGAATAATTGTTGGAAGATTAAAAATGTGTTGATTGAAGATAAAATGATTTGTGATAATATTTATTCAATCTTTTATATAAATAAGAAGTCTGTTATGTGACGTTTTTGGTAAGTTTGGTTTATTCTATGGGGGCCCATATGTCATCATCTAAGAGTCACTTTCACCAATAGTAATTACCTTTACTAGGCGTCGAACCACTTATCGTTTCATATTACAGGCGTCGAACCACTTGTCGTTTCATATTACAGGCGTCGAACCACTTATCTTTTCATATTATAGGGGTCAAACCACTTGTCATTTCATATTACAGGCGTCGAA
This sequence comes from Panax notoginseng, assembly GCA_016801055.1. NCBI lineage: Eukaryota > Viridiplantae > Streptophyta > Magnoliopsida > Apiales > Araliaceae > Panax > Panax notoginseng. The sequence continues at coordinate 175,384,895 of CM029017.1, forward strand.
CCACTTGTTGTTTCACATTATAGGCGTCAAACACATCACCAGTCGTCAAGCCACTTGTCTCTTCACATTGCAAGGGCTAAGCTAAAAATATTCTATAAATAGAAGCTTATTTCTTCTTTCATTCTCACCAATTCACTATGACTTACAGGAGAATTCTATAGAGAGAGAATCAGAGAGAAAGAAAAAGAGTATTATGTTACTACACTATTTCAGTATCCAATCTCCTACTAAGGTAAGAGGTATTATTTCTTTCGTATTCGTAAGGGATATAATTTTGTTCAATAATCGTATGAAATAATATTTTTTTCTATACTCTGTAGTATGTAAGTAATATTAATTCTGAATTCTACACTCATGTTGTTAAGTATTGCTTCTATACTCCTTAAAATTAGTAGAATATCCTTGAAATTTGCGCTTCATCTAGTATCGTTTCACAAGGATATTTTTCTAAACATTCTTGTTAAAGTTTAATCTTTTCATGCCGAAGTACTATTCACGGGGTACTATTCACGATAAAATTGATTTCTTTCATGTCCAAATTATTTTTGATACAATATTATTCTTGAATTTTACTCCACAAAACAGTATCATGTTAGCAATTTGGACATTATTGAATTCTGGATAAATTGAATTATAAATCTTTAAAATTTATCCTTACTCGCCTTTAATTGAATTCTTATATCATTGTCATCATCCTCATGCTTATATTATGATGAAAGTCATCTGTGGCCCGTAGGACATAGATGAACTTGGTATGATTATGACCAGAGATTATTCGGTATAATCATGACCGTAATATTACAAATGATGTGGTAAAAGTCATCATTAGCCCATAGTGCATTGATGGACAGTTGTTGGAATGATCATGACCATTGGTGATACTAATGAATATCATTGGCCCGTAGTGCAGGGATGATTTGATGATGTGGATTATTTATTAAGCTGAGTCTCAGCGATAAAACTGTTGATAAACTTTTTAAATCATAGAAGATAGTAGATATCATGCTCTACTTGACTCTTCTAATGGATTATTTTTTTCCGATGCAGTTAAACTTGATGTTTATTGTATTTTATCAGTTTAACACTGTTGGAGGCTAATGATAATTTATTTTGTATTATCTTAGTCATAATATTTCTTACTAGGCTAGTTGAGCTCACCCTTTTGCTTTCATTGTTCTCTTCAATAAATGAGAATATAGCTGGGACGAGTCGGGAAATGGAGTGACGGTCCAGATAGGTGGCTATAGTAGTCCTCACTATTATATGAAATAATGTGATAATAATTGTAATGAGTACTTTATTTGAGTTTGGATACTCTCTACGAGATATTATCCGTGTTGAAACTCTCAACTACGTTTTGTCGTACTGTATCAAAGAAGTTTGTATTTAAATTATGTACCATGTATTTGGCGACTCAAGATGGGTGTTGTATACCTATTTTGGGGGCATCACATCAATGGTTTGAATTTGATGACTACCTATCTACTCTTGTAACTTGTGTATGTGAAACATGCATTATTAATCTACGACCATATTACACTACTTTATCATATATATATATATATATATATATATATGTGTGTGTGTGTGTGTGTGTGTGTGTGTGTGTGTGTGTGAGACAAAATTTAATTGTAATGAAACAATACTTGCATTGAGTTAAGAGAACTCCTTTTCCAAAATTGGGCAGAGCTTGATGCTGATAACGTGTTATAAAAGATTTTTAAAGTTAAGAACAAAGATGATTAGAGGAAAGAGAGCATTCTCATTGTATTTTAATGTGTCTCACTCACTTTACAATGCTATTATTTATAGATATAAAAACATCAATACTAGAAGGTTACAAAACTCAAAGGTCATGAGTTTCATAACTCAATGGATATGCGAGTTTCAAAATCATTATAATCAAAGATAAGAAGAATAAATTTAGACATCCATTGTATGAATCTAGACATCCATTATAATTTTATAACGTAAAATTTAAATTAAGATGTAAAGTTTTAAAATTAAAATCAGTAAGTCTAGCTTTGCATGTTTCCTTATTGCTCTGGAAGCTTTGAAATTCTCCCACGGAAACTCTATTATGTTCATTTTAAAAAAAGAGTGAGATTAATTTTGTCTAAAAAAAATTAGTTCCAAATGGTAGTGATTATAATATCAGGTAAAACATTTGATTAAATAATCTCTCATTTTAAGTTATTTTATAATCCTAAGATTAATAGTCTCAAACTCAAATTTAAAAATAAACAAGACATTTGGGATTAATAATCTTGTCCCAAGTGTAAACCTTGCAAACAAACATAGCCTTAAAAGTTTGTGTGTTTATGAGTTGTGTGTATGTATTAATTAATAATTTTATATGTATTTTTCAATGGTTGGGGTGCAAAATTGCACCAGCTACTACTACGAGTTCTTCTAGGCAGACATAAAAATTAGATATGAAAATTGAATATGAGTGTATTTGAATTTTACCTATTTGTATTTTTACCCACCATTAGGGTCAAAATACAAATAAGTAAAATCCAAATGCACTCATGTCTAATTTTTATGTCCCCTAGAATTTTTGACTACTAATACTAAAAAAAGTATAGGCAGACACCTTTTTGGGACTGGAGAATTGGACTGGTCCAATTTTTTTTTCTTTTGAATCCCAAAAAATTTATAATATTTATTTTAACTCAAATTTTTATAAAATTCAGTGATTTAGGTGTAATTTGGATACATGTAAAAAGCATGGTTGCACAGACTGTACAACTCTATTTTTTATATGTATTCAAATTACACCTAAATCACGACATTTTGTAAAAATTTGAGTTAAAATAAATATTATAAATTTTTTAGGAGTCAAAAGAAAAACAAAAAAAATATTAAAATTAGATCGATTCAATTTTTCGATCTCAAAAAAATGTCCCTGTAGAAGGACTCCTAATACTATATTGATATAATTAAAATTTTATATGTATAGTCCAAAAGTTGGGGTGCAAAATGGCACCAACTAAAAATGTGTTGTAGAGACAATTATCTTTATATATATATATATATATATATATATATATATATATATATATATATATATATATAAGATCTCAACTTTTATGAATAAAGATTTAATTTTCTCTAAATATCATTTTGAGTAATAAGGTGTGGATTTGATATAATGTTATAGTTGTGGGTAATATTTATAAATTTTACAAAGTAAGCAAGTTGTCATAAAATATTCGTTTGGTCGGGGAATATTCGTTTTATCAGGGAATATTCGTACGACGGCACAATCATTGGTGGACCCCACAACGAAATTAATTTCGAATTTAGAAAGCGACAGAAATAACCTTTTAATAAAAATAAAGGTAAGACTTTTACCGTTAAACTATTGAAATACCCGGTGATAAAAGTACAGTAATATGCGTGGTTGCATAGTAGCACACGGTATTGTATAGTATCTTTGATTATTGATGCTTACATGAGAAGTCACTCAGTTTTATTATTGCAACAGTAGTTGATGCATAGTATCTCATACTATTGATTCAATTATTGTCACAGTATCATCTGCATAATATTTTATATTATTAAATCAATAAATGAGACGACACAATTATTCATATTATTATTTACATCATTGACAATGTCTAGAAAGTTATGTCGAGAAAAGGAGTCTGGTCATCTAATTGCGCACCAACAAGGAGAAATCCTTATCGGAAAGCCCCCTCTTTCCTGAGAATGATCTGGTTGTTAATATTTTGAGTTATAATATTAATGATGAATAAATGTTATTAAAAATGTGTTTAGAGACGCCAAGTGATTTATGATAAAATAGAGGGGGGTTTTATGAAATATTTGTTGTAAGTTTGGCTTATTACGTGGACCCCCACTTACTCATTTTTTAAAATCGACGGTAGAAAGTTATCTCAATTTTTGTTTTATTATTATTATAATAGTAATAAAATAGAATTTTTTTTATATAAAATAGAATACTTCTTATAAATAAAATATATTATATTTTATTATATTGCATAATATTGCATAGTATTTGCATAGTACTGTATAGTATTTGCATAGTGCTGCATAGTAAAATTAGAAAAATCAGTAGGTGCATCTGTGATTCGTTACTGTGCAGTCTGTGATTTTTTTTCCTAAATTGTATCCTGCCATTCTCCTATAAATAGGATGCTTAGGGGCTGTTTGTTTAGAACTTAATGGGTCTGAATGGCTGAATCGGTAAGTGGCTGAATCATTAAGTGTGTTTGTTTTGAAAAAAAATCGTCTGAATGGCTGAATCGGTCAGATGCGTTGGCTGAATGGTTAAGTCCAAATTTTTGGGCTGAATGGCTGAATGGTTGGCTGAATGAAGTAAAAAAAATTAAAAATAATAAAAAAATAATAAAAAAATATTAACTATTATATTATGTAATATTAAATAAATTTACAACAACTTTGAATTTTTTCAGAGGGGTAAAATATTAAAAATATGTCATTCAGATCTTTAAGTTATGTCAGTTATCAAACAGATTCAGATTCAGCTCATTCAGATTCAGATTCAGATTCATTCAATTTTTATCAAACACCCCCTTAGTTTAGAAATGAAAATCACACGAGAATCAGAGAATTCTTCTTCTATAATATTGAGTGTATTTCTTTTGAGTTTAAGGAAGCTTTGAGTGTAAAAAATAATACAAGTTTTTTTCAAGAATATCTCCGGTATACCAATCGAAATTACTCTCCTACTAAGGTAAGGAATATTATTTTGTTCAATATTCGTAAGTGTTGGGTCTCTAACTTTTAGATTTATTTTGATGATAACAATAATTAGTAAATAAAATAATTAAAAGGGTAGAATCCTCTCCATAGGATTTTTTATTACAATTGTTTTAATTATCTTATTTAATTTGAAAAAATATATTTTCTAAATCTTATTTAATTGATTTTCTTGATCTTAATTTTTTGTTAAAACAAATAGGTCACTTATATTGAGACAATGCTTGCTAATGTGTTGGAAATGAATTGGTGTCATTTCTTTTGAGGACAAAAGCCTTATCAATTGATGCATTAATTACGTGAACAAGCTTGACCGAAATTGTTGGAATGGTTGAATTAATTTGCATTAAATTGCACCAAAGTTGTCAGCATGTATATATATATATATATATATATATATATATATATATATATATATATATATATACACAACCCCGATCAGGAGCATACTCCTTAAAGAGTATTCTGTCCTTAAAGAGCATTCTCCTTTCAAAACCCGGCTCTTTTATATCTTTCCTCACTCAATCGATAAAACAAAGACACAAAGGCACAAAGCGAAGAGAGAAAAAGCGATGAGAGAATTCGATTTCTCTGACTTCCATTCCCTTCTCGCCCAACTGCTGCAAAATCGAAGTCCATTGCCATAGAAAGCCATCGCACTAGAAATCCATTGCCCTAGAATAAAGACAGAGCTTCGCTACAAAGGCAGAGCCTCTCGCTACAAATCGATTCCCTTTGAAATCCATTGCTGCAAATTTGAAGAGAGAGAAAGCGAAGAGAGAGAAAGCATTGCACTGGAAATCTCAAACATCACGATTGTTGCAAGAGAGAAAGCCAACCCAAGCCCTAGAACTCAATTGATGCAAGAGAGAATGCCAAGCTCGTGAAACGCAATCCCCTCTAGAAAATCGAAGCCCAGAGTGGTCTTTAGAAGCCGTGACGTGTGACAAAACTTCTCCAAATGCCCTCAGTTAGTGACCCTTGAAAATCAGTAAGTGCATTCCTGTTTCACAAATTAAAATTTAGGTTTTTTTGTTGTAAATAGATGCTTAATTTGAAATTTGTTACGGTCAATGTTATGTCTTTTTTTGGATTAGTGTGAATTTGGGACAAGCTTAATGAATTTTAATTGGTGATTTCACAATTTCAAGTAAATTTTTGTTTATTCAGGTGTAAATATAATGGATGACATGTACCATGAAGTCAGGAGTTGCGGGGATAATGTTGAAATGAATTTGGAAATAGAAATTGATGGGGATGACTCGAGTGGAGAGGGGTTGAATATGAATACTAATACTGTTGTCTACTATCCTCAAGTAGCAGATGAGTTTACACCTAAGATTGGTCAAGAATTTCAAACATTAGATGATATTCACACGTTTTACAATACATATGCAATGCATGCTGGATTTAGTGTACGAAAGTTTAATGAGAAATAAAGGGCGGGTAGCGATGAGATTTATAGGAAGGAGTATGTGTGTTCTAAGCAAGGAAAGGGCAAACTATTAGCCGATGTGGTTGTAAAAAGAAAATGTAGATCTACAAAAGAAGACTGTATTGTAGTGGTAAAGAGAAATGACTTGTACGTAATTACTAAAATTGAGGAGGGTCATTGTCATCCATTGTCAACTCCACATAAGAGGCATTTGTTACGATCGCATCGTAATGTGTCAATTGCCCAAAAATCTTTGTCTCAGCAACTTGGCACAGTGAATATACCACAATATCAACAATACAATTTTCTTGCAGTGCAGGCGGGTGGTTTTGAAAATATTGGTTGCACGCAAAGGGATTTATATAACTTTAAAAGAGACAAGCACAATGACTTGAAGGGACATGATGGGGATATGTTGAATGAGTACTTACAGTTAGAACAACAAAAGAATCCTTCATTCACTTTCATAATTGACACAGATGATGAAAATCAGATCACTCGTTTGTTTTGGGCCGATGCAACTTCTAGACGGGCTTATGAATTTTATGGTGATGTTGTCATTTTTGATACCACGTACAATACTAATCGTTACGGAATGATATTTGCACCACTAATGGGGGTTAATAATCATGGTCAAACTACTGTATTTGGTTATGCTTTCTTAAGTGATGAGACCATAGCTAGTTTTGAATGACTTTTCAAGTGTTTTTTGGAAGCAATGCCAGGCGATGCACCTGAGATGATTATCACCCATCAGGATCCAGCTATGACAAATGCCATTTCACAGATGCTTCCTAATACATTTCATAGGTATTGTAGTTGGCACATATTGACCAAATTCTCAGAGAAGATTAACTTAGTAAAATACAGTGCTTATTATAAGGAGTTTTTAGATTGCATTTGGAATTCAGAGACTGTGGAAGATTTTGATTCTATTTGGGTAGCATTAATGGAGAAAAGTGGGTTGAATGCTAATAAATGGCTACAATCAATGTATGACATCCGTTGTAGATGGGTACCCGCACATGTGAATCATATTTTCTCAGCCGGCTGTCAAGTAGCCAACGAGCAGAGAGTTGTCATGCATTTTTTAAAAAATTTGTTTCTAAAAGGAATTCTTTAGTGGATTTTATGATTCAATTTGGGTGGGGCCTTCAGCATCAACGACACAATGAGTTGGTTTCGGATAACAAAGATTTGGTTGAGAGACCGAGAATGAAATATCGTCATGACTTCTTAGTTCAAATGGATGACATTTATACACACTCTATATATTATAAATTCGAAGAAGAGTTGTGTGAGAGCTTGAATTATAGGTTTGAACTTATGACGGAGGATGTCAATCACCGTGTATATAAGATTTACCGAAGGAATGTCTGCATGTTTAAAGTAAGAGAAATTCAGTATGACAACTCTTTGGATTATGCAACATGTACTTGCAAAAAGTTTGAGAGTTTGGGAATCCTATGTCGGCATGTGATAGCTTATTTGCATAAGTATCATGATCTTGACAAATTGCCTACAAAATACATTTTAAAAAGGTGGACAAAAGGAGCAAAATCAAGTGGTGTAGTTGATGATAATGGTGTGGAGATAAAAGATGACAAATCATACTTACTCTTGCGGAGTCAATTGATTCAGCAATCTCTAGAGATGATTGATAGTGCTCTCACAAATGAAGAAGCCACAAATGTATTAAAGGAATGTTTTGATAGAGATTATGAAAAGATCAAGCAAATAATTAGGAATAATGCTTCCAAACGAACCATAGAAATAGAGTCTGGTGGAATGAGTGCATCCAAGTCAGTTAACATGAGTGGGACTTATGAACCCAATTGCATTGAGCCGAACCAAGTGCGTGCAAAAGGGTGTGGCAAAAGACTGAAGGGTGGTAAAGAAAGGGCTTTGGGGAAAACAAAAAATCCCAAAGGGAGACGTTGTCATGGATGTAGTCAAGTTGGTGTTACACACGACAAAAGAAACTGTCCGGTGCTTAATAATCGGTAAACATTCTTACTTGTTACTACTTTGATATTTGTTTACAATTGACTTTGCTATTTGTTTAAATTTGACTTTGTTATTTGTGCAAAATGTAGAATTGGAGAATCAAATGTTGATGCTACTCAGGATCCAAGTGTAGATGATGAATGTGATTCACCCATAGGTGAAACTAAGATTGATATTACAACAATTGTATAACTTACTTGCTATTAATCAAGTGGATTTTTTCTTTGTACAAAGGGTCCTTCAGAATTGCAGTAATCAGGATTTTGCTATTTCATGGTGTCTCACTTCAAGTGTAGATGATGAATGTGACCATGTTTTTGCATCAATCAATTCTAAAAAAAATGAAGTAAAGGTAAAAAAAAATCTGAATTCTTGTTTTGGAATAGTTTTTCTCAGAGTTCAAGCAGGCCGCATTTACACCCTCTGAAGAATTTTGAGATATTTACATGCATGTGCAGTTTCTCATTTGGCAATTTTATGTGATGACGGGTTGTTTACATTATAGAGTAACGATGTACCTTAATCTTTGAATATTTTTAGATATTTTCTTCAGTTTATCCTATGTGTGTTAAATCTTAGCTTCAAATGGAAAATACTAACAGTTGCTAGTATTTGTTTTTGTATGATATATGACAGGTCTTACCAGTTATTTTATTGGAGGTTCCTATACCTTTTAGTAATTTCTATGTAGTCTTTTATTTTGCTTCTCAAGGTGGAGTTTACAATATCATGGCTGCTTACTGTTATTTTTTTCTGACTTATTGAATCACTCTGTTTTAATTGTTCCATATGTTTTCTTCTTATATCTTATTGTACTAGTAATATACTAAAGCTTAATTTAGTTGGTTAACTATCAAATACTTTCTTTCCTCAATTACAAAGTCAGAAAGTTTCTTTCCTGTAAATTTTTAGCTTGGCATCAATGCCCTATGTGATTGATAATCTTAGTCTTTGTCCATCTTTTTTTAATAAATAAAAACATAATAAATTTTTCTAATTTGAATCTAATGTTCCCATGATTTTTTTTTTTGCAAATTCAGGTTATTAGACTATGCAAGATGCCTACTACGATGAGGAATTGGGAACTGTGATAGATGATATGTTTCTACAAGTCCACATGCTAAGTGGAGGGTATGCTTCTTATATTAATAGATTTTTTTGTGAATGTTTCAAGCTTCCCCAAAATTATTTTGGAAAACATTTTTTTTAGATTTCAATATGCAAATTAAAGCATTAGGCTGAACATTGTTGAGGCTAATACCTATTCTTTTGTCTTGTAGAATAATTGGCCAAGCTGCTTTCACTAAGAAACATAAATGCTACTTTTTCCTCAATTTGACTATATGTCTGAGATTATATAAATGGTTGTTGAACTGCACAATACCTTTTTTTTCTTGGGAAATGATATAGCTAAAATGGAGAGTGATTTGTTCATGTTACATATTTTGCAATCTTTTCAACTACAGGATGATTCTGAGTTTCATCACCAATTTGCTTCTAGAATCAATGTTCCGCTTTGTTTTGGAGGACTAAAGGGAAGGACAAGATGTCAAGAGGTGTTGATCTTGTGGAATCAAAGAAACATGAAGAATCAAGACCACGGTGAATAAGTAATAATACTATATGTTAAATTTTGTTGTAACAGTGATTCCAAAAAACATATGTAATAGTACTATATGTTAAATTTTGATAAAACATTAAGAAGTCAACTATACACTTTTTGATTGGCAATAGTTTTCTGTGTGTTGACTATTTTTTGCTTCAAGTCCTACACTGGTGTAATTTGAGAAATAATGCATCTTGTATCTCAGGCACCCAAGTTTCCACTACTTCAGTTTGGTTAGATATAATGTGCTTTTACATTTACAGAAGGGATACAGGCATCCTGTCTTGAACAATGCTCCTCCTTCTCACACTAATCCTGCTGGGAATTCAACTTGGGAAAGCACATACGGGTCCAAGTATACACATGCAAAAGTAATTATTACTCAGCAAAAGTAAAATAACTACTAAAACTTTACAGAATGTACTCCCAATCAGGAATTTCCAGTCTACACATAAGTTTTCAATTTTCATTCATCTACACACTCTGAACAAAATCATCAATGGCAGGTTCATTGCACAGAAAGAGTTCCCCTTGGCAGTATAAAGCAAAGTTAGCAAAATCATAAAACAGAACAATATCTTTGCCTGAGTTAGCAAAATCATATGCCTGAGTTAAAAACAGAACTCAAATCATAAATTACAAATTATTTTGCTAACATCTTTGCTTCATTACAATCAATTCATTACATCTCCCAAATTTTAATTACAAATTTTTCCTATTTAAGCATCTTCTTGGATAGAGATGGTTCCAAAGAAATTCCAAAGTAGAAAAATCAAGGAAACCCACATGATTATCAAGTAAATCCTATGTTTGCGTCTAACATTTTGAACTTCATTTTGAAGAGGAGCCCTCAACTACCTCAACAAACCAGGAATCACTTGAATGGCTCTCGGCTGCATCGGAGGATCATACCACATGAAATACCCGCAACCATGAGGCTGTCAAAAAAGAAATTTTTTGAGAACAAACTTCATATCCAAGGAAATTGAATATAAATTACTTACTCTTGCAGTTTGACATCCATAGAATCGACGACCAGGATTCAAATCAGTCCAAGAAGTTATCAACATAGCCGGGCGATGACAATGACAGTGGTTAACTGCGGCCATTTAAGTTGACTCTTTCCGGTGTTGGGATGTGGTGCATGCAACATAATTAAAATAAATCAAATGAACAAACAAAAGAATACACACTTGAAATATACATTACAATGAATCATCTACAGATTTAGCGTCACTGATAGAGATTTATCTCAAAATTGTTATTATCTCAAAACACATTTGTTTCCAGGAAGTTGTTATTATCTCAAAACAGGAGCATAAGAGTTCACCCTGGTATATACTATGCATTATTAGGGAGCAAGATGCAAGTTCACACTGGTTCACACTTGTCTGGTTCTGGTGTTGGAAAGCAAGAAGATGACAAACAGATGGCTTTAATTAAACAACCAAGGCATATCATTTAAAAAGATTACAAAGTAATATCAATGCCATTTATATTCCAACGCCATAAATACTCGAAGCAATCATCACACAAAATAACTTAACAATTATAGAGTGTTTATAATGAATAATCAACACAGAAACCACATATGTGAAGGTATACATGTAATCAAGAACTCAAATCCAATTGAACAATATAATACTACAACTTAAAGAGTATTCAACTCATCATTCTATCTTCTAACACAAATATTAAAAGATTGTTAACAGGTAAATTAGGTAGAATAAACACAAATAGTTGACAGGACAAAATTATCAATGTCAGTTAATCAATCTTCCTTCAAACCTTCAAAAAGGACAACTCTCAAGACTGTTAACAGGTAAATTAGGTAGAATAAACTGCAAAAGTACCAAATCGCAAGCCCTTACCGAATCGAACTAATGAACTCAATGAATCGCGATTCTAGCCCTTACTCTTCTTGCAGCAATCGCGTTTCTAGGGCGGGTCACGAACTTTGAACTACTTTGGGCTTCGATTTTGGCAAGCCCTTACCGAATCGAACAATCGCGATTCTAGCCCTTACTCTTCTTGCAGCAATCGCGATGGCTGAGATTTATAGGGCAATGGATTTCTAGTGCGATGGCCTTCTCTGGCAATGGACTTCGATTTTGCAGCAGTTGGGCGAGAAGGGAATGGAAGTCAGAGAAATCGATTTCTCTCATCGCTTTCTCTCTCTTCGCTTTGTGCCTTTGTGTCTTTGTTTTATCGACTGAGTGAGGAGAGAGATATAAAAGAGCTGGGTTTTGAAAGGAGAACGCTCTTTAAGGATAGAATACTCTTTAAGGAGTATGCTCCTGATCAGGGTTATATATATATATATATATATATATATATATATATATATATATATAAGTCATGCATGCATGCGCCTATAACAATATATAATTTGCATGCATGTGCTGTATATATATAAGTAACCATATGAATGGGCATTAAAAGGTGACTAGCTATTTGGAAAGAAGATGAAAATTTTGATTAAATCATTTTATTTGATATATGGGTATTTTTATATTTATTCTCAAATTAATTTTATTATTTCAAATATATATATATATATATATATATATATATATATGTTATTAGTATGTAATCATTGCATTGTATATTATATATTATATACTAACCATGCGCGTGTGTGCAGTGTGAATATATCATATAAGTTTATATATATATAACAATTAATGCATGTATTTATAACATATAATATATATATAGTCCTATCAGTATGCATAAGTTATATAATATATCATGTAGTGTTATATACATATATTATATAATAGTTGCATGCATTATACTCCCTCCATCCCTTTATATCTGATGTTTTAGAGTTTTTTTTTTCTTCCCAAAATATTTAACGTTCTACAATCTCAATAATATTTTGCCTATTTGTTTTTCTTCTCTACCCTTCCTTGTCCACCACCATTAATGGCTATTTTCTCTGTTTTCAAAAGACAACCGTTCAAATTCTATTATCTCTCACAAACACACACACAATTATTCAAAGAGTAATGGTGGAACTCTCAAGCCCTAACAATGGCGGAGAACTTCAGTGCTCCGGCGAGTCCGATCAAACCATTAGAAGCATAACGGAGAAGCTAAAGGAAACTTCACTCGTGCGGGCGCGGTTCCCAATGCACTTTCATCCTTTCTCTCTCTCATCTTTGTCTGTGTTTTTTTTTGCTGGTGAAATAGAGAAAGAAAGAGTGTTTTAGTTTGAGTTTTCTGTGTGGAGAGAGAGAAAGTGTCGTTTTATGAGATCGTAGAAGAAAAAAATAAGCACAGTACAATTTAGTTCGGTTATTTCCTGGTTAACCCTCTCCCTCTTTTTCTCTTATTGAATCTCAAGACTAGTTAATCTTCCACGAATTCGCCACTGATCCATCTGGATTGCCGGATCTGGTGATTCCGACCTCTGATGGAGTCTCTGATCTGGATTGCATCTATTCTTAATGCTTCTCTGCTACCGGTAATTAGCAGGAGGAGAGAGAATTTTTAGAAGAAAACAGAGAAGCCAAGCATAATTGCTCCCACAAACAGAACACCAAGCATTAATGGGATGAGATATTAATTAAGGGTAAAATAGTAAAATTGTATCTATTCATAATTTATGTGAAAATCTGTAGAACGTCAGATATAATGGGATGGAGGGAGTATAAAATAAGTATTACATACATACATACATATATATATATATATATATATATATATAATAACCGTATATATATATATATATATATATATATATATATATATATATATAGAACCATGCATGCATAACATTTGTGTGTGTTAAGAAAAAGAGTGTTGGCATCCTTAAATGCTTAAAAAATCGTGTACAACATGTTGGCCAAATTGTGCATTAAATGATAAGTGAATTGATTCCGGGAAGAATTGGAAATTCTTCCACGTAAAAAATTATTTTCATCTGGACCGTTAAATTCAAAAATACATCATCCAAGCCACTCATTCAAAATCAATTTTTGAAAATTACACTTTTGCCCCCCGCTTCAAAAATTATAAATAGAAGGTCTTTCTTTCATTTTTAATTTGTCAATTCACTTTCAAGAAAAGTTTATTTCTCTCTTACATACTCTCTCTCTCTAAGAAGCTTTCTATCTCTCTTCTTATCAAAGTTCTAATCATTTGAGAAGAGGAAATTGGTCTAAGCATATTGAGATAAGTTGTTTAATTTAATTTATTTGAATTAGCTCTTGCTTATTTATATTTATAAGATATACGAATATAAATTGTTATACACAATTTTATATATCTCTATTTCATCTATTTATCAAATAAAAGGATATTTGGGCGCCGCAAGGCTACGGAGATATACCTCTACGAAGAAGAATTTGAATTGTACGATTCATTATAGTCTTCAGTAAACTTTTATTGATATTATTTATATAAATATAGCAAAATAGATACGACACTTGATAGCTCAAAACGACACTGAGATATTCCTCCAAAAAGAGAAGTCATCCAAACTGGATTTGAGAATCATAGTGATCTATTGAAAATATTTATATAAATATCAATTGTGAAATTATAAATTTTATCGTACTTAGACGCCGCAAGGCTACGGAGATACACATCTACCAAGAGAAATTCAAACTGTACGATACCTTATAGTATTAAGTAACATTATTTATAAAAGTTCACATAATAGATAAAATATTGTTATATATTATCTGAGTTAAACAAATATATTTGTTATATCAAGTATTGCTTAACTGATTTATTTATTATACTTAATATCTGTCATCACAAGTATTTGTTCATAAATTCATTTATTCATAAAATACTTGTTGCATAATATAAAAGTTATTTAAACTTTTATTTCACGAACTTAAGTGAATATATCTGTTTAAATAGAAGCATATTTGATTCAAAGGTTAAAACAACTTATTTGCTTAATTACTCAGAAGAACTTTCACTCTAAAAGTTATTTAAACTTAAAGAGATTTTTCTTTACTCTATAAAGAATAAATAATTCTTTATAAATTTGCATTAAATTATATATCTGCTTAAACAGAAGCATTTTTGAGCTAAAGCTAAAATTGACTTTTTTGCTTATTTAAGAAGCATTTTTCATACAAAATATAAAAGTTATTTAAAACTTTTATAACAGTGCATAATTTACATATTTGCTTACACAGAAGCACTATTGATAAAAGCACAAATTAATATTTGCTTACTAAGAAGCATATTTTCTTAAGTATAAAAGTCTTTGAACTTTTATAAATATATTTGCTCTTTAATTGATAACTGCTTATTTGAGAAGCATCAATCTGTGCTAAATTATATATGCTTATTTAAGAAGCATCCAACTGTACTAAATTCTTATTTGCTTATTTGAGAAGCACATTGTTGTAATATCATTTGTAAAAAGAGAAAAGGTCAGAGTTAGTTTATTTTATGTACCTGTGAGAAAGACGAGTAATTCTTCGACCAAGACCAGAGTCTTAGAAAGGTCAGCGAGAAGTTGGGTCTCTAGTGTACTTGTGAGGTGAGGAAGAGGTTGTTGTTTCAAGACCAGATCATATAATAGAATTGAACTCTAAAGAAGTACAACTAAGCTTGAGGAGGGAGCGGGGAGCTTGATGTCCAAGATAGATTAGTTGGGAATAGTTGGAAGTTTGTCTATAAAACTTTGTAAAGGCTTCTCCGTCTGTTGAAGGAGTATTTATTACTGATAGTAATAGGATCTCAAGTCCTGGAGAGGAGCTTGAGATTGGACGTAGCAGCATACTCAGGATGTATGTTGTGAACCAGACAAATCTCTGTGCATTGTGTGATTGAATTTTTAATGTCTTGCATATTAATTTCTAACACTGCAAATTAATCATCCAAAAATTCAAAAAGGCCTAAGATAATTTTTAAATCGGTAATAATCTATTCAACCCCCCTTCTAAATTATTATTGGATTTCAATTGGTATCAGAGCAGTGCTCTTTAACTTGTTTGTTGAGTAAATACAGGCATACCTAAGAGTAGATCCATCTATGGCCTACAATGCTACTTGTTGCGGAGAAGGACTATCAATGACCAGACCTCCACTATTTGATGGTACAAACTTTGCCACCTAGAAGAGCATATTCAAAATCTATGCCAAATCACAAGGAATCAAAGTTTGGCTTGCAATAGAACGAGGTGTAAAAGTTCCAACAAAAATCGTGGGAGAAAAGATAGATGAAAAAGATGTTGATAAATTCACTACTGATGATGAAAAGGCTATGAACATTGCATCCATAGTTGAACAAGTGCTGACTAGTGCTCTCATTGAAAAAGAATATAGAAGAGTTAGCAATATCAAAAATACAAAAGAAATCTGGGAAAAATTAATTCTAACTTATGAAGGAACCAGTCATATTAAAGAAACTAGAAAAGATGCTCTAATCCAAAAGTATAAAAGTTTCAAGCTGGAAGAAGGTGAAAAGATTATTGATATGGAAAAACGTTTTTCCAGAATCATTGATGAACTGGAACATCTAGGGAAGGCATATACAACCAATGAGATAAACAGAAGAATTCTCAAAGGCCTTCCATCCATCTGGAAAATGAAGGTTATTGCTATTAAGGAAAGGCAAGACCTAACTACTTATCCTTTTGATAGCCTTATTGAAAATCTTCGTGCCCACGAAGTCGACATGTTAGTCAAAAAAGCATGATCGGATACAGATATCAAAAAGAAAGGAATTACTTTCAAAGATTTACTTATAAATCAAGAAAGATATGATGAAGAAGTTGCTGAACAAACTAAAGAAATTGCAAATCTGTGCTTAATGGCAAACAATGAGTCATCACCAAGATCTGAGGTAAATTTTGAACATCAATTATCTAGTACTTCATTTGTCATGCATACCTTAGATAATATAAATGAAAAACACTATAAATTACAAGAAGCATATAATTGTTTATATGAAGATAATAAAATTATTAAAGAAGATTTTATTGAATTAAAAATTTTATTAGAAAAATTAATTAAAATTAGCAAAAATCTGGAAATGGAAAATGTAAACTTTATTATAACTAATGAAAGTTTAAATGAAGTAAACTTGGAAAATGATTCCTTAGAAGAAGAATTAGAAAAATTTAAAAGAATAAATAAAGATCTTGAAATAGAAAATTCAACACTTGTTGTAATTAATGAAAATACTCAAATAAAAAATCAAATGTGAAGTGAAAATATTAAAAATCTCAATTTTGAAAATGCATCTCTAAAGATAGAATTAGAAAAACAAAATGAAGATTCTTCTTTAATAGATCAAATTAATATTTTAACTAAAGAAATTGACGATTTAAATTTTATAGTTCTTAAGTTCACAAAAGGGAAAGAAAACCTTGATGTCATGCTTAATCAACAAAGATGTGGATTTAACAAAGAATGATTAGGATATATTGGAGAATTAAGTAAAAGAAAAAATAAAGGACTTTATCATGTTAAAAGTAAAGAAAAAGAAAATCGCACATCTCCATTTACTAAATGTTCTTACTGTAACAGAAATGGTCATTCTTTTCACATATGTAATGCTCGAAATGAAATGATTTGCGTGCCTAAAGGAACGAACATTGCACCAATTATTAATACAAGGAAAGAGTTTTGTAATAAAAGTCAAAAATCTCATAGAAATTTTCAACAAAGTTTTTTAGGATATAATAATAGAGTAAATCATGTATCTTATAGACCTACTACTCATAAAATGCTCGTGTCTACTAAGATTGATTATTCTGTACCCATTTTTGTAAAGGAAAACACAAATGTTCCTTATACAAAATGGAAAACTCACCCAAAGGACCCTTCTTATCAGTTCTTGAAATTGATAAATGTTGCAAGTCCTTGGAGCTGACTCTAGTAAAAATAACTGACGACATCATTGTTGGGTCTATTGATATTACTTTGTGAAATGATTTATCTGAAAGCATGAGTAAGGATTTTAAAATGAGCATGAAGGAAGAATTAAACATCTTCCTAGGAGTACAAATGAAATCAAGAGAAAAAGATTCTGACTATGTAGGTCATCATAATTGTTCAAGTACAAGTGGCACATGTCAGTTTTCTCATAATTATATATGCATCTTTATATATATATATATATATATATATATATATATAGGAATATTTTTTAAAGAATATATTTAATATTTAAATCTATTTTTTTAAAAAAAATTATATATATATATGATAGATTTAATGTGGAATGTTCATACATATAACGGTAAATAATCTACATTCGTGTATATTAATTTGGGTCAATCAGAAGCAACCACACAAATTCAATTCATGAAAGCTTCCGATTGTTCGATCAAAAGACAAAGAGGCAACTAACATTTTTTTAAGAATTTTTTTGATTCTAATCTCTTCTTCTGCAAGTTCTGAAAAATAATTTATACTATTCTTCCCCCCCCCCTCCTCCCATTTTTTATGATGACAAAGGGGGAGAAGAAAAGTATTATTGGGAGAAGAAAAATATCACATGCAATATATATGAAACTATTATATATTGTTGCATGTTAGTTTTTTAAAAATTTAAAATTTTGATGATTGCATAAATTGATGGGGAGCTTTTATGAAAAATACTTTTAGTTGATTGTCATCATCAAAAAGGGAGAGATTGTTGGGTCTCTAATTTTTAGATTTATTTTGATGATAACAATAATTAGTAAATAAATTAATTAAAAGGGTAGAATCCTCTCCATAGGATTTTTTATTATAATTGTTTTAATTATCTTATTTACTTTGACAAAAAATATTTTCTAAATTTTATTTAATTGATTTTCTTGATCTTAATTTTTTGTTAAAACAAATGAGTCACTTATATTGAGACAATGCTTGCTAATGTGTTGGAAATGAATTGGCGCCATTCCTTTTGAGGACAAAAGCCTTATCAATTCATGCATTAATTACATGAACAAACTTAACCGAAATTGTTGAAATGGTTGAATTGATTTGCATTAAATTGCACCAAAGTTGTTAGCATATAATATATATATATATATATATATATATATATATATATATATATATATATATACACACACACACACACACACACAACAACAAGGATCAGGTCTAGGTGTCCGGATCTGATAAAATGCAGACAAAAATTTTTTATTTTTTATTTTTTATTTTTTTTAAAACAACTAAAAAAATATTTAATATTTTATGAAATTAGAATTTTTCCATAATACAGTGTTTTGGGTGTGATTTGGATACATATAACAAAATATGTATGTACAGTCTGTGTAGACATGTTTTGTTATATATATCCAAATCACACCCAAAATACTGTATTATGAAAAAATTTCAGTTCCATAAAATATTAAACTTTTTTTTTAGTTGTTTTAAAAAAAAGTAAAAAAAAAGGTCCGCATTTTAACAAAATACGGGAGTCCGGACCTGATCCGCTCCCTATATATATATATATATATATATATATATAGCAGTACTATATATAAATATAAGTTATGCATGCATTGTTAGGTTTGTAAAATTCATGAACGCAATCAAATTGCACAAAATTAGCGAAAGCATGGAAAAATCAGAGTTTAAAATTTTACAAACCATTTACCCGGATCACCCTTTATGCACAATTATTAATTAAACAAAAATATGAAGAATAAGAATCATACCCTTGAAGATTCGAGCTTCCTCAAGTACAAGTTCACCTCCAATCCTTTTCGCGTTCAACATGAATCCGCTAGGTTTGGTTCCTTCCTTTGATCAATGTTAGCCACCCAAGTGTTTGGCCTCTAGAGGTAATCCACCAAGGAAGAAGAAAGATTCAAGAAGATGGGTATTTGGCAAAATCCTAGTTTTTCTATCTCTCATAGAAAAAGAGCGTACTCTCCAACAATTGGAATTACGTCTGTTGTGAAAAAGTCAACCACCTCACCCATAATAAGACTCCTCTTATTTATAGATGTGGGCAACCCTCCTTAACAATTAAGGAATCGGATTTTATTTTAATTAATTAATCTCCTTTAATTAATTATGCTCCCGATCTTATTAGGAATAATTAATTAAAATCTTTTAATTAATTAGCCTCCTAATCTTATTAAGAATAAATGAGAGTACTAATATTAAATTAATTTCCAACTCTTTAGAAATTAAAATAATAATAATTGTAATAATATTAATAAGACTCCTCTTATTAATTTATATATTTAATATTTCTAAAATATTAAATACTAAATATTAAACTATTTAATTTATTCTATCACCATAGATTAAATTAAATACAGTTAACATATTATTACGATTATGTCATTAACTTCTTAAATAATTATTCTTCCTTTTATGGTGTGACCCTTTAGGTTCTCCATATTAAACCGGTTTTGAATAAATCAATTAGAACAATTCTAATCTTATTTAAATAAATAAATTAAACTATTAATTTATTTAAATAAATAATATTTATTCTATAATAAGGATAAACCTCCCTAGTGATCAAAGACTTTCTAGATAATATAGATTTTAACATTAATCATAAAAGAACCTTTGAGTAAATAGTTACCGTATAATTCAATCCTTCTACTATACAATGTCCCAATTAAATATAAGACATGAAATTACTGTCAAGTCTTATTTTATTTAATTATATGTATTTCGACTCTTAAATGCACAACTCCAAATAATGCAAATTAGAAACTCCTTTCTAATTTCATTCTGCCTTGGCCAAGGACTACTAGGTTGTCATTTATCGAATCACATAGGATATTTCTCTTCTTTTATTAGAAGTGGTAGATTCTTTATTGATCATACATTATCTCCATGTATAATTTATTATACCCAAGCATACCCTTTGATATACCCTAAGGGTCTTAAGGAATAAGTCAAAGTATAACTCATCATACACAAGATACTATGATGATATCAAGTCCAGGGATCACTTGTACTACTATCACTACAGGAATTCATATTAACAGGCAAGTAAAACTCCATTAGGTATTCCTTAGCGAGCCACGTTCAGTGAACTTATTCTCTAATAAGCACCTACATACTTATTTTAATGTCTCCACACAAATGATCATGAGATCAATCATTCTTATCTAATGAGCAAGCAATGTATATATCAATCTATCCGGATTCACTTATCCCCAATTTAGTAATCCAATGAATGAGAACAATTTTAGTTTTAAGCTTTCTAAGAATTTAGATCTCATTAGAATGATCATCATCATTATTCTAAAAGCATTGCTTAAAACTATAGGTTTATCACATATTATAAAACAGCATCATATAGATAATTAAAAGCCTTTAATAAATTAATACTTTTTATTAATAAATTAATAAGATTGTTACAAAGTATATATTTTATCATCAAACATGATTGGCTTGTGTGCATACTACTTTCATGCATGCGCCTATAACAATATATAATTTGCATGCATGTGTTGTATATGTGACGTCCCCAAAATAGGTATACATCACCCATTCCTAGTCGCCAAATATATAGTACAGAAATCAAATACAAACTTCTTTTATACAATACGACAAAAGCGTAGCTGAGAGTTTTTACACGAATATTGTCTTCTAGACAGTATTCAAACTCAAATGGAGTCCTCATTACATTTATTATCATACTATTTCACAGAATTGTGAGGACTACTAATGCAAATATATGGACCGTCACTTCGTTTCCCGACTAGTCTCAACTATATTCTCATTTTCTTAAGAGAACAATGAAAGCAAAGGGTGAGCTCAACTAGCCCAGTAAGAAATATTATGACTAAGATAATGCAGAATAAATTATCGTTAACCTTCAATAGTGTTAAACTGATAAAATATAATAAACATCAAGTTTAACTGCAGCGAAACAAGCAATCCATTAGAAAAGTCAAGTAGAGCATGATATCTACTATCTTATATTATTTAAAAAAGTTTATCAACAGTTTTATCGCTGAGACTCAGCTTAATAAATAATCCACATCATCGAATCATCCCTGCACTACAGGCCAAGGATATTCATTAGTATCACCAATGGTCGTGATCATGTCAACAACTGTCCATCAATGCACTACGGGCAAATGATGACTTTTACCACATCCTTTGTAACTTTACGGGTCATGATTATACCGAATAATCCCTAGTCATAATCATACCAATCAACAGTCCATCTATGCACGTACGCCAAAGATGAATTTTATCACAATATAAGCATGAGGATGATGACAATGATATAAGAATTCAATTAAATGAAAGCAAAGGATAAACTTTAAAGATTTATAATTTAATTTATCCAGAATTCAAACACGTCCAAATTGTCAACATGATACTGCTTTGTGGAGTAAAATTCAAGAATAATATTGTATGAAAAATGATTTGGACCGAAAGGAAATCAATTTTTGTCATGAATAGTACCCCGAGTGAATAGTACTCGAGTGAATAGTACCTCATGAATAGTACTTTAAGAATAGTAACTCGTGAATAGTATCCCGACATGAAAAGATTAAAAATTATTAAGAATGCTCAGAATAATATTTTCATGAAAAGATACTGGATGAAGCACAAATATCAAGGATATTCTACTAATTTCATGGAGTATAGAAGCAATACTTATCAACATAAGTGTAGAATTAAGAATCTGAAATGAAATAATATTACTTACATACTACAGAGTATGGAAGAAAATATTATTTCTTACGAATATTGAATAAGAATAATATCACTTACGAATACGAAAGAAAATAATACCCCTTACCTTAGTAGGAGATTGGATACTGCAATAGTGTAGTAACAGAATACTCTTCTTCTTTCTCCCTTATTCTCTCTATACTTTCTCTCTCTATAGCTTGAATGAATTGGTAAAAAATAATGAAAAAATGAGCTTCTATTTATAGGCTTGGCAGAGTAAGGGTAATATAGTCTTGTTGCCATAATTTATGACATCATCGCTTACATCATCGATCATATTACATCATTACTTATCTCATCGTCCTATGACATCATCGTTTACCTCATCGTCCGATGACATCATCGCTTATATCATAAGAATTCAGATTCAATTTGTTCTCTTCCACCTCCTTTTACTTTTATACCATGAATTTACTATAATAATATTACCATTCAAATTATAAAAAATATACAATTATATAATCATATCATACTACTATAATGTAATATTATAATAATATATTTGAATGAATTATTTTATCGAAAAAGATAAAATACCAACTTTCAACAAATGTCACATGCTAAAAATTCCTCAGTTTAAATCCATATTGAATAAATATTTTCTTATCATATATATCAATAATTAATTATTCACAAATAATATTATAAAATTTTAATATTGACAACCAAGTCGTTCCCAAGAAAGAGGGGGCTTTCCGATAAGAATTTCTCCCTATTGGCGCACAATTAGGTGACCAAACCCCTTTCCTCGGCAGAACTTTCTAGACATTGTCAATAATACAAATAATAATATTATTCAAATAATATGAATTATTAATTTAATAATTTGAAATACTGTGCAATGACAATTATTGAATCAATAATATAAAATATCAACGTAGCAATTATTGAACCAATAAAATAAAATATTGAACAGTAATTACTGTAATAATTATTGAGTACTGACTTCTTATGTAAGCATCAATAATCAAAGATAATGTACAATACCGTGTGCTACTATGCAACTATGCGTATTACTGTACTTTTATTACCGGATATTTCAACAGTTAATGGTAAAACTTTTACCGTTATTCTATAAAAATGATATTTTTGTCGCTTTCTATATCCTACAGTTATTCTGTTGTGGGGTCCACCAATGATCGTGCCGTCGTACGGATATTCTCCGATAAAAAGAATATTTCCCGACCAATCGAATATTTTATAACCACTTGCTTACTTTACAAAATTTATAAATATTACCCACAATTATAACATTATATCAAACTCCACACCATAATATTCAAAAATATATTTCGAGAAATTTAATCTTTATTCATAAAAGTTGGGGCCTTACAACCTTCCCTTCTTATAAAATTTTTTCCTCGAAATTAGGGTGCATACCTGGTATGTCGAAGAGATGAGGATACCATGACTTCATTTCAGATTCTAACTCCCAGGTCATTTCCTCAACGTCGTGGTTTTTCCACAAAACTTTGACTTGAGGTATAACCTTGGAGCGTAGAATATGTTCCTTCTTATCCAAGATTTTAACAGGTACTTCTTCATACGTTAAATCTTTCGCTATTTCGTCTGGTTCTAACTCAATAATGTGGTTCGGGTCTTCCACATATTTACATAACATAGATATGTAAAAAATGTTATGAACACGAGACATACTTGGCGGTAAGGCGAGTTTATAATCCACAGTTCCTACTCGATCGAGGATTTCGAATGGGACAATGAATCGAGGATTGAGCTTTCCTCTCTTTTCAAATCTCGTAACTCCTTTCCATGGAGCAACCCATAACAACACATGATCTCCAACATTAAACTCCACGTCCTTTCGATGAAAATCAGCATAACTCTTTTGTCTATCTTGTGAGGTTTTTATACGTTGTCGGATCATTAGAATCTTTTCTGTTGTCATGCGTACCAATTTCGGTCTCAACAACGTTGCTTCTCCCACCTCATCCCAGCATACTGGAGAACGACACTTGCGTCCATACAACGCCTCGAATGGAGCCATGCTGATACTTGCTTGATAACTGTTGTTGTAGGAGAATTCCACCAATAGCAAGAACTTGTCCCAACTTCCTTTGAAGTCAAGGACACAAAGTCATAATAGATCTTCCAAAGTTTGAATAGTCCTCTCCGACTGCCCGTCCGTTTGAGGATGATATGCCAAACTAAATCGTAAATCCGTGCCCATAGCTTTTTATAAACTAACCCAAAACCGTGAACTGAATCTTGGGTCTCGATTAGAAACTATAGATATTGGCATACCATACAGTCTTACAATCTCATTTATATACATACGAACAAGATGTTCAAGTGAATAAGTTTCTTGTATAGGTAAGAAATGAGCAAATTTGGTCAATCTATCAACAATGACCCAAATTGCATCTATGCCTTGAGAAACCTTGGGAAGACCGATAACGAAATCTGGGGTAATGTGCTCCCACTTCCATTCTGGAATTTTAAGTGGCTACAATGGACCTTTTGGCACTTGATGCTCCGTCTTGACTCGTTGACACGTTAAATACCTTGAGATAAACTCCGCGATCTCTCTTTTCATATTGCTCTACCAAAATGTATGTCGAAGATCATGATACATTTTGGTACTTCTAGGATGGATTGCAAACGGTGTGTTGTGCGCCTCCATCATGATTTTATACTTCAAATCAGAGTCGTTAGGAACTTAAAGTTTGGAGTTGACTCTAAGTATTTCTTCTTCATCGATTCTTGCTTCCGAAATAGCACCTTCTTGCACTTTCTGCTTCATATGCATCAGCTCCAGGTCTATAGTTTGAGCAACTTTAACTTTATCGATTAAAGTCGGTTCTACTCGTATATTTGCCATCATCGCGTGGGTCCCTGGAGTCTTTATCTCTATCTCCATCCTTTACAAGTCATACAAAATGGGCCTTTGCGTTGACAATATCGCACTTATACCCGCATATGATCTTCTACTCAATGCGTCAGCTACCACATTCACTTTTCCAGGATGGTATTGAATAGTATGATCATAATCTTTCAATAGTTTAAGCCAACGTCGTTGTCTCATGTTGAGTTTCTTTTGAGTGAAGAAATATTTGAGACTTTTATGATCCGTAAAGATCTCTACCTTCTCCCCATATAGGTAATGCCTCCAGATTTTAAGTGCAAAAATGACAACTGCCAACTCTAGATCATGAGTAGGATAATTCCTCTCATATTCTTTGAGTTGTCGCGAGGCATAGGCTATGACTTTCTCATGTTGCATGAGAACACATCCTAAACCTCTGCCTGAAGCATCACTGTAGATGACATATCCCTCTGAACCAGATGGTATTGTCAGAAAAGGTGCTAAAATGAGTCTCCTCTTGAGTTCTTGAAAACTCCTCTCACGTTCCTCGCTCCAACCAAATTTTATATCTTTCCGAGTCAGCTGAGTTAATGGAGTAGCGATTCGAGAAAATCCTTCCACGAATCTTCGATAATAACCAGCTAAGCCTAGAAAACTACGTACTTCGGTTACTGACTTAGGTTGCTCCCAGCTTTGAATTGCTTCAATCTTCGTTGGGTCAACAGATATTCCTTGATTTGATATCGCGTGCCCAAGGAATGCTACTTCCTCAAGCCAGAACTCACATTTCTTCAACTTGGCATATAACTTGTTTTCACGAAGCTTTTAGAGTATCAGCCTCAAGTGCTGCTCATGATCTTCACGAATTTTGGAGTATATGAGGATGTCATTAATAAAGACAACAACAAAATGATCCAAATATTCCTTGAATACTCGGTTCATCATATCCATGAAGGCAGCAGGAGCATTAGTCAATCCAAAAGATATGAATAGGAATTCGTAATGCCCGTACCGAGTTCTGAAAGCAGTCTTTGGAATGTCATCAGTTTTAATCTTCAACTGATGATATCCGGAACGAAGATCGATCTTTGAAAAGAATTTGGCACCTTGCAACTGGTCAAACAGGTCATCAATGCGAGGCAACGGGTACCTATTTTTGATGGTGACATGATTCAACTCCCGATAGTCAATACAAAGTCTCATACTTCCATCTTTCTTCTTTACGAATAGAACATGAGCACCCCAAGGAGACGTACTAGGACGAATGAAATCGATGTCTAACAATTCTTGCAGTTAGGTTTTTAACTCCTGAAGTTCAATAGGATCCATTCGATATGGGAATTTGGAAATGAGTTTTGTACCGGGTTCAAGGTTGATACAAAATTTAATTTCTCGCTCTGAGGGTAGGCCAGAAAATTCTTCAGGGAATACGTCAGGAAATTTATTAACAATAGAAATATCATTCAAATCTGACGTATTTTTATTTAAATCCGTGATATGGGCTAAGAAAGCTTGACATCCATTTTTTAATAAACGAATAGCTTTATGGCTTGATATGACAATGATTGACTTTAGTGGTTTGGTTGCTTGAATTCGCATAATATATTGGTTGGGAATATGAAAGCTAACAACCGTACGAAAATAATCAATTTTAGCATTATGAGTAGTTAACCAATCAATCCCTAAAATCACATCAAATGCAAGTATTTTCAAAAACGTGCGGTTACCGATTTGAATCAAACAAGACTTATAAACAGTGGATGTAATGAAGGTTTCTCCCAACGGAGTTTCAACAGATAAGTCAAAGTCTAATTTCTCCGGAGTTAAATTTAAACGTTGAGCGCAAGTAGGAGAAATAAAAGAATAGGTAGAACCGGTATCAAATAAGGTATAGACTTCGCTAGAGTTTATGATTAGCTTACCCGTGATCACCTCGTTCGGATTCCTCGCTTTTTGGGAGGTTACGACAAACGCTCTCCCTTGAACTACCGATTTTGTCTTGTTTGGGACGGCCTTTGATGCTTCCTTCCCAGCTGGACTTGACTTTGGTGCACGACAAAATCTGGCTAGGTGACCTTCTCTTCCACAATTGTAACATGCTTTGAACTGCTGCGTACAGTTTGGACTGATGTGTCCCTCCCCTCTGCATTTGTAACAAACGACCGACGGTCGTTTTCCTTCCTTAACAACAGGTGTTGGTGCTGACGTCTTTCCTTCATTATTGAATTTCCTCTTCTTAAAATTTCCGCTTCTATTGTCTTGGTCATGATTACCACCGAAGTAGTTACCATTTCTGGCTTGTTGATTTTCTCCACGTTTGTTGTCATCGCTTCGATGACTGCTACCACTAGTATTATCACTTTACCAACTGCTATCTCTTGGTTGTGTTGACTCATTATCACGTTCCAATAATTGAGCCCTATTTACAACATCTGAATACAAACACAGTTTGTGAGAAATTAGGTATTTACGTATCTCGGGTTTCAAACCTCTTAGAAACATCCGCGTCATTCTCTCCTCATTATCAACCAAGTGGGGCGTAAACCGGGACAACTCGACAAACTTAGCTTCGTACTGTGACACGGTCATATTGTTTTGCTCCAGCTTGATAAACTTTGCCTCCTTCATGTGATGAATACTTTCGAGAAAGTACTTGTCGTTGAACAGTTCTTGGAACTTCTCCCAAGATATCTTCAGTGCGGCAAGTTGAGTATGCTTTACAGATTCCCACCAGTAATCTGCCTCTCCTCGCAACATGAAGGCGGCAAAGGGAACCTTTTGCTCCTCGGAGCATCCCAAGACATTAAATATCTTGGTGATCTGCTTTATCCACGCCTCCGCCTTAAGTGGTTTTGGCTCTCCCAAAAACTCCGGTGGTCCCAGCTCCTTGAACTGCTTAGTGGTGACCATCCGAGAGTTGCCAGTGTTTCTTCCTGTATTTTGAATAGGAGTTTCTCTTGCGTGATGTTGCACGAATTGCAGAAAGCTCATAAACATTCTGTCGTTCGCCAATTAGTCAGTGTCGTTGTTCACCTGAGTATTATTGCCTTCCTGATGCACATTATCCTAGGTATTGATCAGTGGTGACTCAACAGTCTCATGTGCTTCATTGCTTAACTCGACATTTTTGGATGCCATTTTCAAACACTGCCACAAAATAAGGGTTAATTAACATGCCACATTTTATCCCTATATTATGACCGACTAATTAAATAACAAATAAACTTAGGTAAGTCAAACTAGCGAAGGATTTTCCCGTCTCTCCCCCTAGTTCTAATCTTACATCTTAGCCAGGGATCATATCCCTAAGCTTTGAAACCAACTGTGACGCCTCCAAAATAGGTATACATCACCCATTCTGAGTCCCCAAATACATAGTACAGAAATCAAATACAAACTTCTTTTATACAATACGACAAAAGCGTAGCTGAGAGATTTTACACGAATATTATCTTCTAGACAGTATTCAAACTCAAATGGAGTCCTCATTACATTTATTATCACACTATTTCACATAATAGTGAGGACTACTAATGCAAATATCTGGACCGTCACTCCGTTCCCCGACTAGTCCAAGTTATATTCTCATTTCCTAAATAGAACAATGAAAGCAAAGGGTGAGCTCAACTAGCCCAGTAAGAAATATTATGACTAAGATAATGCAGAATAAATTATCGTTAACCTTCAATAGTGTTAAACTGATAAAATATAATAAACATCAAGTTTAACTACAGCGGAACAAGCAATCCATTAGAAAAGTCAAGTAGAGCATGATATCTACTATCTTCTATTATTTAAAAAAGTTTATCAACAGTTTTATCGCTGAGACTCAGCTTAATAAATAATCCACATCATCGAATCATCCCTGCACTACTGGCTAAGGATATTCATTAGTATCACCAATGGTCATGATCATGTCAACAACTGTCCATCAAAGCACTACGGGAAAATGATGACTTTTACCACATCCTTTGTAACATTACGGGTCATGATTATACCGAATAATCCCTGGTCATAATCATACCAATCAACAGTCCATCTATGCACGTAAGCCAAAGATGACTTTTATCACAATATAAGCACGAGGATGATGACATTGATATAAGAATTCAATTAAATAAAAGTAAAGGATAAACTTTAAAGATTTATAATTTAATTTATCCAGAATTCAAAAACGTCCAAATTGTCAACATGATACTGTTTTGTGGAGTAAAATTCAAGAATAATATTATATCAAAAATAATTTGGACCGAAAAGAAATTAATTTTTGTTATGAATAGTACCCAAAGTGAATAGTATTCGAGTTAATAGTACCCCGTGAATAGTACCCTAACATGAAAAGATTAAAAATTATCAAGAATGCTCAGAATAATATTTCCATTAAAAGATACTAGATGAAGCACAAATATCAAGGATAATCTACTAATTTTATAGAGTATAGAAGCAATACTTATCAACATAAGTGTAGAATTAAGAATATGAAACGAAATAATATTACTTACATACTACAGAGTATGGAAGAAAATATTATTTCTTACGAATATTGAACAAGAATAATATCACTTACGAATACGAAAGAAATAATACCCCCTACCTTAGTAGGAGATTGGATAATGTAATAGTGTAGTAACAAAATACTCTTCTTCTTTAATTCTTATTCTCTCTATATTTTCTCTCTCTATAGCTTGAATGAATTGGTGAAAAATAATAAAGAAATGAGCTTCTATTTATAGGCTTGGCAGAGTAAGGGTAATATAGTCTTTTCGCCATAATTTATGACATCATCGCTTACATCATCGATCATATTACATCATTGCTTACCTCATCGTTCGATGACATCATCGCTTACCTCATCGTCTGATGACATCATTGCTTACATCATAGGAATTTAGATTCAATTTGTTCTCTTCCACCTCCTTTTACTTTTATACCATGAATTTACTATAATAATGTTACCATTCAAATTATAAAAAATATACTATTATATAATCACATCATACTACTATAATATAATATTATAATAATATATTTGAATGAATTATTTTATTGAAAAAGATAAAATACCAACTTTCAACAAATGTCACATGCTAAAAATTCATCAGTTTAAATCCACATTGAATAAATATTTTCTTATCATATATATCAACAATTAATTATTCACAAATAATATTACAAAATTTTAATATTGACAACCAGGTCGTTCCCAGGAAAGATGGGGCTTTTCGATAAGGATTTCTCCTTATTGGCGCACAATTAGGTGACCAAACCCCTTTCCTCGATAGAACTTTCTAGACATTGTCAATAATGTAAATAATAATATTATTCAAATAATATGAATTATTGATTTGATAATTTGAAATACTGTGCAATGACAATTGTTGAATCAATAATATAAAATATCAACGTAGCAATTATTGAATCAATAAAATAAAATATTAAACAGTAATTATTGCAACAATTATTGAGTAGTGACTTCTTACGTAAGCATCAATAATCAAAGATACTGTACAATACCGTGTGCTACTATGCAACCACGAGTATTACTGTACTTTTATTATCGGGTATTTCAACAGTTAACGGTAAAACTTTTGCCGTTCTTTTATAAAAATGATATTTTTGTCGCTTTCTATATCCGACAGTTATTCCATTTTGGGGTCCACCAATGATCGTGCCGTCGTACGGATATTCTCCGACAAAAAGAATATTTCTCGACTAATCGAATATTTTATAACCACTTGCTTACTTTACAAAATTTATAAATATTACCCATAATTATAACATTATATCAAACTCTACACCATAATATTCAAAAATATATTTCTAGAAAATTAATCTTTATTCATAAAAGTTGGGGCCTTACAGTATATATATAAGTAACCATATGAATGGGCATTAAAAGGTGACTAGCTATTTGGAAAGAAGATAAAGATTTTGATTAAATTATTTTCTTTGACATATGGGTATTTTTCTATTTATTCTCAAATTAATTTTATTATTTCAAAAATTATTTTAAGTTATTTTAAAATTGAGCAAAACTATTTTATTGCTTATATATATATATATAGGATTTTTAATCCATGGCAAACGTTTGCCATGGACACTGTTTAGCAACCAAGTTGATTACCGTTGATCTGGACAATAGAAGGCTGGGATTGGTCAAATTTTCTCCCTACCGCTACAGCTTGTAGCGGCAGACCACATCCCCCAATCTGTGCTAACAATTTACTTTACTGTCCCTAACAATTTAATACATACCTGCCGCTACAGGCTGTAGCGGCAGTGTGGTTCTCCCCCATATTAAGATAATGTAAAGATGAGTTTATTTTTAGGTATACATAATGTAAAAATAAAAGATAATGTAAAAAAAGATAATGTAAAAAAAAAGATAATGTAAAGATAAGTCTTAATAAAAGATAAATTTATTTTTATGTATACATAATGTAAAACTAAGATAAGTTTGAATAAAAGATAAAGTTATTTTATTATAAAAGATAAATTTATTAATATTTTCAAATAATTTATAATATTATGAAAATTATAAATTATTTGAAAATATTAATTAAATCATAAATTTATATTTTTAAAAATTAAAAATAAATTACATGAATTTTAAATCTAAAAATAATTTATATAAATTTTATAATTCAAAGTTATCTTATTTTTGGGATAGAGGGTGTACCCATGTATACATAATATAAAAATAAGATAAGTTTGATTACATGGGTATAATAAAATAAATTTATCTTTTATAATAAAATAAATTTATCTTTTATTCAAACTTATCTTATCTTTACATTATGTATACATAAAAATAAATTTATCTTTTATTAAAACTTATCTTTACATTATCTTTTATTTTTACATTATGTATCTTTACATCATCTTTTATTTTTACATTATGTACACCTAAAAATAAACTCATCTTTGCATTATCTTAATATGAGGGAGAGTCACACTGCCGCTACAGCCTGTAGCGGCATGTATGTATTAAATTGTTAGGGGCAGTAAAGTAAATTGCTAGCACAGATTGGGGGATATGGACTGCCGCTACAAGCTGTAGTGGCAGGGAGAAAATTTGACCAATCCCAGTCTTCCATTGTCTAGATCAACGGTAATCAACTTGGTTGCTGAACAGTGTCCATGACAAACGTTTGTCAAGGATTAAAATCCATACATATATATATATATATATATATATATATATATATATATATATTACAGTACATGCTTGCATCATAAGCATTATATTAAATATATATATATATGTATAAACTATATAATCATTACATGCATTTAAGTATTATATATAAATTTTACATGCATTATATATATAGTAACATGCATGTATATATATATATATATATATGAGGTTCCATCCACAGCAACCGGTGGCTGGGAGCAGCTCTTTTTTGGCCCGATGTTATTGCAGTTAGAGCACAAAAAAATTGTAACAAGCCGCTTCATGTTGTAGCGGCTGGGCCAAAAGGGGTTGCTCTACAGCAACCGGTTGTTGTGGGTGGAACCCCTATATATATATATGAGATTTTATCCGTGACAACCGATTGCCATGAGTACTGTTCAACAACCGAGCTCATCACTATTGATCTTTGCAATGAAAAGCTGAGATTAAATTATTTTCCCCTCTGCCGCTACAAGCTGTAGCGGCAGTCCAAAACCATTCATTGTCGTTGACTTATTACATAACTGCCCCTCAAATTTAATCCTCCTCTGCCGAGAGAGGCTCTAGCGGCAATGACCACTTTTTATGACAAAGCTGACTGCTTTATGAAAAAGTTGACTGCTCTGCCTTTCATTGCTCTGCTCCTTACCAAAAGTTTGCAGATCAGCCTGTGTCTGGATTATGTCTTGCTTCACAAGACTTGTAAAAGAAAAAATGTTTTGCTTTAAAATGCATGAAATATTATTTGCATCAAGTAACGAGACACGTGAGATAGGAAAAAAATAAAGAAAGAATCCGTATATTATTATTATTTTATTTTAATATTTACTATTTTATATTGGTCGAAATCCAAATTCGTCATCAATTAGTTGATATATAAATATACATCAATTTGCTCATGAATTTGCTAATTGAGCAAATAAAATTATTTTATTTTAATATTTATTGTTTTATATAAATAAAATAAAATATTAATTTTTTTAAAATAAAATTATTATTTTATTTTAATATTTATTGTTTTATGATATATATCATAAAACAATAAATATTAAAATAAAATAATTTAAAATAAATTATTATTTTATTTTAATAAAATTCATAAAATAAATTAAAATAAATTCATAAAATAAAATTATTTTATTTTAAATAAAATAATAAATTAATTTTATTTTAAAATAAAATATTCTTTTTGTTGGAAAATATCCGCACGACGGCACAATCATTGGTGGACCCCACAACGGAAGTATTGTCGTAGTAAGAAAATGACAGAATTATCTTTTTATAAAAATAGCAGCGAAAATATTACCGTTAAAACTGTTGAATTACCCGGTAGTAAAAGTACAGTAATACGCATGGTTGCATAATTGCATACGGTATTGATTATTGATGATTATATAAGAAATCACTCAGTTTTACTCAATTATTGCAACAGTAATTGTTGCGTCATATCTCTCATATTATTGATTCAATTATTGTTACAATATCATCTGTATAATATGTTATATTATTAAATCAATAATTGAGACGACAAAGTTATTCATATTATTATTTGTAATATTGACAATGTCTAGAAGTTCTGTCAAGGAGAGGTTAGATAATCTAATTGCGCGCCAATAGGGAGAAATCCTTATCGGAAAGCCCCCTCTTTCCTGGGAACAACCTGGTTGTTAAATATTGTGAGTTATAATATTAATGATGAATAAGTTTGTGTTGATTAAAGATGAAATTGATAGTTTCATTGTGTTGAAATTATTAGTGTTAGTGGAAATCGATATTTATTTCGATAATAATTAATGTCTGGAAGTTATATTGACCAATCGGGTAATTAACCGGATAAATGAACAATTAATTATAATTAATTCACATGCTTATAACTATGTGTTCACATGTGTGTACTATTGATTCACATGATTTACTATTAGAGGAGTTGGTATAAGATTGATAATACTTGAATGACTAAATTAAAAATGAATGTATAATTGAAGGTATTATCCTATAATTAATTTTTTCACATGTTTAGAACTATTGAGTCACATGATTTACTATTGATTCACATGATTTACTATTAGGGGAGGTGGTGCAAGTTTGATAATACTTGCAGGACTAAATTAAAAATAAAAAAAAGAGGAAGGTATGGTACTGTAATATTTTGAGTCCCAAAATGTGCAATTATTGAAACTATATTTTTCTATAAATAGAAGCTCATTCTTCCTTCATTTCTCACCAATTCACTAAAACTATAGAGCAATTTTTATAGAGAGAAAGAAGAAGAGAAGTTTGCTGCCTCACTATTCCAGTATCCAGTTTTCTTCTAAGGTAAGGGGTATTATTTCCTTCGTATTCATGAAGAGAGCTTCTGTTATTCCATTCTTTATTATTATGTTGGAATAACCTGTCTATGCGAAGTACCGCATACATGGTGAAATTCTTCTGTTATTTCATTCTTTATTATTCTGTTGGAATATCCTGTTTGTACGGATTACGCATGACCTGGTTCCATTCTTTATTATTCTGTCGGAATATCCTGTCTGTGCGTATTACGCATGACCTGGTTCCATTATTTATTATTCTGTTGGAATAACCTGTCTGTGCGGTCTATCGCATGCCTGGTGAATTCTTCTGTTATTCCATTCTTTATTATTCTGTTGGAATAACCTGTCTATGTGGATTACCGCATGCATGGTGAATGATCCTTCATATTCATTCTTTATTAAATTGTGTAAATGATTTGTCTACGTGTGTAAGACCCCGAATTTTATGAAATAAAAGTATTCAATTTTTCTATTTAGTAAATGATTATATTGATAAAAGTTTAAAGTTATGGGTGAAATGTGCAAAATTTTCAAAATAAGCAAGTGGTTATAAAATATTCATTGTTGTCGGAAAATATTCGTTTGGTCGTGGAATATTCTTACTGTCGGGGAATATTCATACGACGGCGCAGCCTTTTGTGGGACCCATAACGAAAAGCGATTGGATGAAGAAAACGACAAGTATAAGTTGTTTATAAATAACGGTGTAGTTGTTACCGTTAATACTGTTGGAATACCCGGTGGTTAAAACACAGTAATACGCGTTGTTGCACAGTAGCACACGGTATTGCACCAATTATTGATTCTTACGTAAGAAGGCACTACTCAATAATTGTTACAGTAATTACTGTTCAGTATTTTATTTTATTGATTCAATAATTGTTGCGTTGATATTTTATATTACTATTATTTCAATAATTGTCACTACACAGTATTTTTCATTATCGGAACAATAATTCATATTATCTGAATAATATTATTAGATAGCATTATTGGCAATGTCTAGAAAGTTCTGTCTAAGGAGAGGTTTGGTCACCTAATTGCGCGCCAGTAAGGAGAAATTCTTATTAGAAAGCCCCCTCTTTCCTAGAAACTGCCTGGTTGTCAGTATTGTGATTCTGTAATATTATTTGTGAATAATTAATTATTGATTTATATGATGAGGAAAATATTGATTTTATGTGGATATAGATGGAGAAAATTTTTAATGTGACAATTGTTAAAAATTAATATCTTATCTTTTTCTGATAAAATAATTCATTTAAATTTATTATTATATTTTAATAATATAGTAATGGTGATAGTTTTACAATGAATGTGGGATATATGAATATATGAGAAGAAAGAGTATTTTTGTTGCATTAAATGATTAACACATATTTTGTGTGTCGGTGGACCCCATTTCTTTACTGAAATTTGATTATAGCCTGTAAAATCGTCCGTATGTGGATTTCGGTCAATTTTTGCTTGGAATTTGGAAAAACTTTCTTCTGCAAAGTTGTAGAGAATTGAATTTCCTATAAAAACTCGCGAGATTCGAATTTTCTGATAAAAGGGCTATTTATTATGAATTATTGAAGTTCCGTAATTCTAAAATAATTGATTTTTGGAAGTTTTAAATATTTTATTTATGAAAAACGTTTTTCTTACCATTTTTCTAGAAGATTGGCATGTGGGAAATGCTAAGATCTGATTTCAAAGGTGGGCTTGAAAATTATATATATATATATATATATATATATATATATATATATATATATATTATATTCAATTTTCTGCTTTGGTGTTCTAAGCATTTTTCCTATAAATAGGGTGCTTAGGTTAGAATTGAAAATCACATCAGAAACTGAAGTTTTCTCTCTATTTCTCTCTCTATATTATCGAGTGTATTCTTGTGAGTATTTTGATATCTTGAGTGTTGCTATACGGTGTAAGTTCGTTCAGCGTTATTCCAGTCAGAAGTACTGCTCTTTTGAGGTAAGGGATAGTAAGGGATGTTATTTTATTCGAAAATGATATTATTTCTTCAATATCATTATGCCGAAATATTGGTTGGAAATTTTTATCAAATTTAAAACTTTTTATGTCGGAGTTACTATTCATGAGTTACTATTCACGAGTTACTATTCATGAGTTACTATTCACAATTTACTATTCACGAGTTACTATTCACGACGGGTTACCATTCATGAGTTACTATTCACGGGTACTATTCACTACAAAATTGGTTTCTTTTTCTAACCAAATTATAGTTGATTTATGAATATTACTCTGGAGATTAAAACTATGTATTGATTATATTGATTTTATTATCATATATAACATTTTTATAACCCTGATGTTGAAATTCTCTTTCACTGGAGTGTAAAGATGGGTAGATTATTGGTATGATCATGACTAGAGTTCTCTTTGTCCAGTAGTGAAAAGTTAAATTGTGACTGGTATGATTATGACCATTGAATTTATAATTGAATATCTTTAGCTTAGTGCAAAGGTGAATTGATCAACATGGTTATAATTATTGTTTATATAAATTTTGAAATGATTATATATTTCTTTGAGATATGAATATCTTTGGCCCGTAGTGCAAAGATGAATTATTGATGAATATCTTTGGCATGTAGTGCAAAGATGAACTGTTGATGAATATATTTGGCCTGTA
Source organism: Panax notoginseng (assembly GCA_016801055.1). Taxonomy (NCBI): domain Eukaryota; kingdom Viridiplantae; phylum Streptophyta; class Magnoliopsida; order Apiales; family Araliaceae; genus Panax; species Panax notoginseng. The sequence goes on from CM029017.1 coordinate 175,422,306, forward strand.
GTGCAAAAATGAATTTTTTAGTATAATTATGAACATGAATTGTGATTTGGTATAACCATGACCTTTGATGTTTCAGGTAAAGACATGTGATGAAAATTATCTTCGTCCTGGATGAGAAAAAGAATTTAGAACTACAATTATGATTATGAGTTATTCACATGATTGTGGACAGGAACTGTTTATTGATGTTACAGGGTTAAAACGTTGTTGGTGGACTTTTAACATGGAGAAGATAATAGACTTTATGGTCTATTTGACTCTTCTAATGGATTGCTCGTTCCGCTACAACTATGGTTGAAAAGTTTTATCATCTACCATATGTTCTAAATCTCTGATTTATTACTGATGAAGACTATTGATAACTTATTTATCTTTAGTCATAATATTCTTTACTGAGCTAGTTGTGCTCACCCCTTTGCTTCACAATTCCTTTCAGGTAATAAAAGTGTAGCTGAGTCGAGCGGGGGATAACAGGGGAATAGAACGGTGGTCATCATTTAGTAGTTATATTTGGTGAATCAACTAGGGTGAGGCGAACCTAACGTTGGAAGGGTGTTTTGCCACTATCATACAAGATGTCTATTGGGTCAACCAAGGATAATTCTGTGGCCATATGATATCTATCATAACCTAGACGCATGACCTCCCATGTACGAAGGTTTCCTTGAGCACTTCCAAAAGGTTTTAATTTCTAAAACAGTTTTTGACTATACCTTTATGTAAGGTGTCATTGTGAGGTGCTGTCCACGGTTGGGACATGAGCCACATTTGGTATATATTTGTATCCAAACTCACAGCATATGTGTTGTTGTATTTTGCACGACAATTGTTGTAATAAAGTTGTAGTTATTTTCTGTACCATGTATTTGGCGACTCAGAATAGGTTGGATGGAATGGACCTATTTTGGGGGCGTCACAACGTGGATTACCGCATGGCGGATAAAAATCCATTTGCAGTTTCGTATATTCTATTATACTCGTATGAGATATCATTTCTTTTGTACTCGTCATGGAATATCATTTTCTTTGGTATTTTTTTTACGAGTTACTATTCACGGGTTACTATTTACTTTAGTATTATTCACTCGGGTATTAGGGGCACTTTTCGTGTCGAGGTACTATTCACGAGTTACTATTCACGGGTTACTATTTACCCAAATTACAATTCACCAGAATATTATTCACTCAGGTATTTGGGGTACTTTTCATATCAGGGTACTATTCATGAGGTACTATTCCCGAAGTACTATTCACGGGGTACTATTTACCCGAAAAATATATTTTTTTTCTGTCCAAATTATTTTTGGTACATGAATATTATTCTTGAATTTTACTCTACAAAGCAATATCGTGTTGACAATTTGGACGTTATTGATTTCTAGATAAATTAAATTATAAATCTTTAAAATTTATCCTTGAACTTGTTTTATTGAATTATTATGTCATTGTCATCATCCTAATGCTTATATTGTGATGAAAGTCATCTTTAGCTTACGTCCAAAGATGGACTGTTGATTATTGGTTTTACAGTTGTATATCTTTGACTTACGTGCAAAGATGAACTATTGATTGATAAGTATCTTTGGCTTATGCGCATAGATGAACTGTTTATTGGTATGATTATGACCAGGGATCATTCGGTATAATCATGACCCGTAATGTTATAGATGATGTGGTAAAAGTCCTCATTGGCCCGTAGTGCATTGATGGACAGTTATTGGTATGATTATAACCAGGGATTATTCGGTATAATCATGACCATTGATGATTACATGAATATCCTTGGCTGTAGTGCAGGGATGATTCGATGATGCAGATTATTTATTAAGCTGAGTCTCAGCGATAAAATATTGATTATACACTTTTAATTCGTAGAAGATAGTAGATATCATGCTCTACTTGACTCTTCTAATGGATTGCTTATTCCGCTGTAGTTATTAATCTAAAACTTGTTGTCTATAGTATTCTATCAGTTGTTATACTGTTGAAGGCTAAGGATAATTTATTATGCATTATCTTAGTCATAATATTTCTTACTAGGCTAGTTGAGCTCACCCTTTTTTTTCGCTGCTCTCTTCAAGAAATGAGAATATAGCTGGGACTGGTCGGGGAACGGATTGATGGTCCAGATGGTTGTTTTAGTAGTCCTCACTATTCTGTGAAATAGTGTGACAATAAATATAATGCGGACTCCATTGAGTGTGGATATTGTCTAGATGACAATATTCTTATTAAAACTCTTAGATTATGTTTAGTCGTATTTTACACGACTGTTATATAATTAAGTTGTATTTGAGTTATGTACCATGTATCTGACGACCCAAGATGGGTGATGTATACCTGTTTTGGGGGCGTCACAGTTGGTATCAAAGCTTAGGGATATGATCCCTGGCTGAGATGTGAAATAAGAACTAGGAGGGGAGAGACGGGAAATTCCATCGCTAGTATGACCTACCTAAGTTATTTGATATTTAGTTGGTCGGTCATAATATAGGGATATTATGTGATATGTTAATTTGTTTAATTAACTCTTGTTTTATGGCAGCTTTTAAGAATGGCAGCAGAGAACGTTAACAATGGAGTGAATGAGACCATGGAGACACCTCTAATCGCCAACCAGGATAATGTGATGTCAGGCGAAGAAGGAATTAGAGATATTCTTGTGGTGAGAGAAGAATTAATAGTTGCACTCGAGCTAGTCGCAGAGGTAACAGCTGAGAGTGAGGAAGAAGAGGAACCTGAGGAGAATTTATTAGAAGAATTTTATGATTGAAATGTAGAACTGCAAAATCGTATTCATGAGTTAGAAGAGCATGCTGAAGAACGACAGGCGGTCGTGGAGCAAAAAGATGCAACAATTCAAGCTTGTGTTACCCGATATATGATGCTTGAACATAAGCACTCTTTGGCAGAGTATAAGATGATAAAGTTGGAATCTGAGCTGAAAAAAGAAACAACTGAACAAGTGAGAATGAGTGATGCATGGGTAAAAGCCGCACGACGCGTTGATATTGTGGAAAGAGATATCCAATCTAAGAAGGCTAAAATAGATGATATGTATTTCTCTTTTTGGACAGCAATTGAGAGAACCCAACATCGAGTTTTGAATTACCATGTACATTGCGGTCAACCCCAATTCGATATAGATCGAAGATTAATGATTCAGATCATGGAACAGGAGTATGATGAAGCAGTTGAAGGTGGAATATGCCCTATAGAAAAGTCAATTTCAACGGTATTGATGACACCAAATGCAGCCCCAGACAAGTCAAAGCCGGGTAGTTCAGGCGAGAGCGGTTGTCATGACTTCCCAAAAAGCTAGTAACCCGAACGAAGTTAGCATGGGTTAGTTAATTATAAATTCTTGCGAAGTCTATACCTTATTTGATACCGGTTCTACCTATTCTTTTATCTCTCTTGCTTGCGCTCAACGTTTAAATTTGACTCCGGAGATATTAGACTTTGACTTATCGGTTGAAACTCTGTTAGGAGAAACCTCGTTACCTCCACTGTTTATAAATCTTGTTTGATTCAAATAGACACTTTCACGTTACCTTTCGATCTTATCTCTTTAAAAATACTTACCTTTGATGTAATTTTAGGAATCGATTGGTTAACTACTCATCATGCTTTTCGTAAGGTTGTTAGCTTTCATATTCCTAACCAACCTATCATGTGAATTCAAGCAACCAAACCCTAAAGTCAATCATTATCATACCAAGCCATAAGTAAAGAGCCCTGAGCCTTTCGCTGGTGACTTCCAAGTCTTGGAATACAACGAAGCCAGACTATCCGTAGGGGACACCGTGAATAACAATGACAAGTTGATAGGTATCAATGTGACGTACTATCCAAGTCTTGGATGAGAGTCACAGTTTTGAATAATATTTCTATTGTTAATAAATTTCCTGACGTATTCTCTGAAGACTTCCTGGCCTACCCCAGAGCGTGAAATCGAATTTTGTATTGACCCCAGTACAAAACTCATTTCTAAAACCCTCAAATATTTTTCTTCACCCAAAACGAACGTAACGTACACCAAAGATGTTGGCTCGAGATGTTGAAGATTACGACTATACCATGCAATATCATTGTGGAAGAGCGAACGTGGTAGCTGACGCGTTGAGTAGAAGATCGTATGCGTTTACGAGTGCGATGTTGTTAACACAAAAACCCATTTCGTGTAACTTACAAATGATGAAGATAGAGTTAAAGACTCTAGGGACCCACGTGAAGATAATGAATATACGAGTAGAATCGACTTTAATCGATAAAGTTAAAGTCGCTCAAGCTACACACCCGAATCTGATGAATGTGAAGAAGAAGGTTCAAGAAGGCGTTATCTCAACCCTCGATTTAATTGGCCCATTTGAAATCCTCGATCGAGTAGGAACTATGGCCTATAGACTCGTTTTACCGCCAAGTATGTCGCGTATTCATAACTTTTTTTTTACATATTGATGTTACGTAAATATGTGGACGACCCGAACCACATTATTGAATTAGAACTAGACGAGATAGCAGAAGATTTAACGTATGAGGAGATACGTGTTAAAATCTTGGATAAGAAGGATCACATTCGACACTCAAAGGTTATACCTCAAGAGTTAGAATTTGAAATAAAGTCAAGGTATCCTCACCTATTCAGCATACCAGGTACGTACGTAAATTTCAATGGCCAAATTTCATAAGGAGGGGAGGTTGTAAGACCCCGAATTTTATGAAATGAAAGTATTCAATTTTCTTATAATTATTATTTTATTTCGTAAATGGTTAAATTGATAAAAGGTTAAAGTTAAGGGTGATATGTGAAAATTTTGCAAAGTATGCAAGTTGTTATAAAATATTCTTTTTATTGGGGAATATCCGTACGACGGCACAATTATTAGTGGACCTCACAACGGAAGTATTGTCGTAGTAAGAAAACGACAGAATTATCTTTTTATAAAAATAACGGCGAAAGTGTTACCGTTAAAACTATTGAACTACCCGATAGTAAAAGTACAGTAATACGCGTGGTTGCATAGTAGCACACGGTATTGATTATTGATGCTTACGTAAGAAGTCACTCAGTTTTATTCAATTATTGTTATAGTAATTGCTGCATCATATCTCTTATATTATTGATTCAATTATTGTTACAATATCATCTGTATAATATGTTATATTATTAAATCAATAATTGAGACGACAAAGTTATTCATATTATTATTTGTAATATTGAAAATGTCTAGAAGTTCTGTCAAAGAGAGGTTAGATAATCTAATTGTGTGCTAATAGGGAGAAATCCTTATCGGAAAGCCCCCTCTTTCCTGGGAATGACCTGGTTGTTAAATATTGTGAGTTATAATATTAATGATGAATAAGTTCGTATTGATTAAAGATGAAATGGATAGTTACATTGTGTTGAAATCATTAGTGTTAGTAGAAATCGATATTTATTTCGTTAATAATTAATGTCTGGAAGTTATATTGACCAATCGGGTAATTAACCGGATAAATGAGCAATTAATTGTTATTAATTCACATGCTTATAATTATGTGTTCACATATGTGTACTATTGATTCACATGATTTACTATTAGGGAAGTTGGTGCAAGATTGATAATACTTGCATGACTAAATTAAAAATGAAGGTATAATTGAAGGTACTATACTATAATTAATTTTTTCACATGTTTAGAACTATTGAGTCACATGATTTACTATTGATTCACATGATTTACTATTAGGGGAGGTGGTGCAAGTTTGATAATACTTGCAGGACTAAATTAAAAATAAAGAAAAAGAGGGAGGTATGGTACTTAATATTTCGAGCCCCAAAATGTGCAATTATTGAAACTATATTTTCCTATAAATAGAAGCTCATTCTTCCTTCATTTTTCACAAATTCACTAAAGCTATAGAGCAATTTTTATAGAGAGAAATTATAGAAAGAAAGAAGAAAAGAAGTCTGCTACTTCACCATTTCAGTATCCAGTTTTCTTCTAAGGTAAGGGGTATTATTTCTTTCGTATTCATGAAGAGAGCTTCTGTTATTCCATTTTTTATTATTATGTTGGAATAACTTGTCTATGCGAAGTACCGCATACATGGTGAAATTCTTCTGTTATTCCATTCTTTATTATTCTGTTGGAATATCCTGTCTGTGCGGATTACGCATGACCTAGTTCCATTCTTTATTATTCTGTTGGAATATTCTGTGCGTATTATGCATGTCCTGGTTCCATTATTTATTATTCTGTTGGAATAACCTGTCTGTGCGGTCTATCGCATGGCTGGTGAATTCTTCTGTTATTCCATTCTTTATTATTCTGTTGGAATAACATGTCTATGTGGATTACCGCATGCATGGTGAATGATCCTTCGTATTATTCTTTATTAAATTGTGAAAATGATCTGTCTACGTGGATTATCGCATGGCGGATAAAAACTCATTTGCAGTTTTGTATATTCTATTATACTCGTATGAGATAATATTTCTTTTGTACTCGTTATGGAATATCATTTTCTTTGGTAGTTTTTTTACGAGTTACTATTCACGGGTTACTATTCACTCTAGTATTATTCACTCGGATATTCGGGGCACTTTTCGTGTCGGAGTACTATTCACGAGTTATTATTCACCCAAATTACTATTCACCCGAATATTATTCACTCAGGTATTTGGGGTACTTTTCATATCAGGGTACTATTCACGAGGTACTATTTACCCGAAAAATATATTTTTTTTCTGTCCAAATTATTTTTGGTACATGAATATTATTCTTGAATTTTACTCTACAAAGCAGTATCGTGTTGACAATTTGGACGTTATTGATTTCTGGATAAATTAAATTATAAATATTTAAAATTTATCCTTGAACTTATTTTATTGAATTATTATGTCATTGTCATCATCCTCATGCTTTTATTGTGATGAAAGTCATCTTTGGCTTACGTGCAAAGATGGAATGTTGATTATTGGTTTTACAGTTGTATATCTTTGGCTTACGTGCAAAGATGAACTATTGATTGATGAGTATCTTTGGCTTATGCGCATAGATGAACTGTTTATTGGTATGATTATGACCAGGGATCATTCGGTATAATCATGACCCGTAATGTTATGGATGATGTGGTAAAAGTCCTTATTGGCCCGTAGTGCATTGATGGACAGTTATTGGTATGATTATAACCAGGGATTATTCGGTATAATCATGACCATTGATGATTACATGAATATCCTTGGCCGTAGTGCAGGGATGATTCGATGTTGCAGATTATTTATTAAGCTGAGTCTCAGCAATAAAATATTGATTATACACTTTTAATTCGTAGAAGATAGTAGATATCATGATCTACTTGACTCTTCTAATGGATTGCTTATTCCGCTGCAATTATTAATCTAAAACTTGTTGTCTATCGTATTCTATCAGTTGTTATACTGTTGAAGGCCAACAATAATTTATTATGCATTATCTTAGTCATAATATTTCTTATTGGGCTAGTTGAGCTCACTCTTTTTTTTCGTTGTTCTCTTCAGGAAATGAGAATATAGTTGGGACTGGTCGGGGAACGGATTGACGGTCCATATGGTTGTTTTAGTAGTCCTCACTATTCTGTGAAATAGTGTGACAATAAATGTAATGAGGACTCCATTTGAGTTTGAATACTGTCTATGAGACAATATTCGTGTAAAAACTCTAAGCTACGATGTTGAATGTTGTCGTATTATATAAAAGAGATTTGTATTTAATCTATGTACCATATATTTGACGACCCAAAATGGGTGTGTATAACTGTTTTGGGAGCGTCACAAATATATATATATATAAAGAGCAGAATCCTTAAATAGCAGAACGCCTTAAATAGCCGAATTTTATCAAAACGACGTCATTTTGATAAGACGCGGTGGCATTTTTGTAAATATGTAGTGACATGGTATTTATAAAAATGCCACCGCGTCCTTATAAAACGGCGTCGTTTGGATAAAATTATGCTACTTAAGACATTATGCTATTTAAGGATTATGCTCTTGATCCTTCCTATATATATATATATATATATATATATATATATATATATATATATATATATATATAGGAAAATGATCCACAGCAAATATTTGCTATGAATGAAAATTAGACAAATAGCATCATAATCATCCATTTCAATAATCAAGAACGCAGATTAAATATAAAAATTGCTTGTCCACCATACGAAGCGGGAAAGTGAAAAATTTCAAAGACCATCCGCCGTACGAAGTAGCGGATGGTAAGGCATAGGAATATATGACAACAGTCAACTAGTGGAATTAGTCTTGCGTCATGCAATAGGAATCCACCAATATGCCAGCCAACAGTCTTGCGTCATGGATGTTTGCTCTCCATTTTTCTTAATATTATTTGTTTAACCCTTTCGCATTTTATTTTTTTATTGATCAACATATCCGCAACTGGGATTATAACTCCCAATCAAATAAAATCTGAAAACAAACGGGAGAAGAGAATCCTTACCTGATAGAGTTGCTCTGTTTTGGCATCAGATTTTCCAGGGGAATGATAGAATGCACCAGCAACAGATGGGGAATTCCTATTGCATGACCCAGATTTACCAGCAGATGGGGAATGATAGAATGCACCAGCAACAGCAACAACAGCATCAGAATCACCAGCAGGCATCTCCCAAGGATGATTCTCAAGGGTCGGTACAGTAGATTGACATGAAAATGTTAAAACTTGAGCTGGTATTTTTTGATACTTGGTTTGTGTATTGTATAATTTCATTTGTGAAGAAGGTTATGGCAACTGAGAGAATTCTATAGGCATTGGGATTTACTTTTTGGCCGGTCCTCTTTGTTGGCAGCTTCATCCGAGTCTCTAAATACAGGTGCTTCTGGCCCTTTTGATTTTTTTGATACAATTTTGCTGTAATGCAAAGAACTTTTAGATCATATTATTATAGAATTTCTGTGGTCTGAATGTGCATGTGGAATTGTGCAGGGCCATATGATTTGGATTTTGGGTTAGCTTCTTTAATTTCAGAGGTGTGTTTTTTATCTTGTGAGGCAACCTTCAATTGCTCGTCCTGGTTTTGAATCTAAATAGAGTGCTGATAAGCTTCTTTGGCCTGCATCCTAGAAAATCTGATGTCAAAACAGAGCAACTCTATCAGATAAGGATTCTCTTCTCCCGTTTGTTTTTAGATTTTATTTGATTGGTAGTTATAATTCTAGTTGCGGATATGTTAAACAAATAATATTAAGAAAAATGGAGACCAAACATCCATGACGCAAGACTGTTGGCATATTGGTGGATTCCTATTGCATGACGCAAGACTAATTCTACTAGTTGACTGTTGTCATATATTCCTATTGCATGACGCAAGAATGTTGGCTGGCATATTGATGTTGGCTGGCATATTGGTGGATTCCTATTGCATGACGCAAGACTAATTCCAGTCAAATCATCTCAAAACTGTTGTCATATATTCGTATTGCATGACGCAAGAAGGTTGGCTTATTTTACCATCCGCTACTTCGTCTTGCTGATGGTCTTTGAAATTTTTCACCTTCCGCTACTTCGTATGGCGGATAAATAATTTCCATATTTAATCTGTGTTCTTAATTATTGGAATGGATAGTTATGATATTATTTATTTAATTTTTATCCATAATAAATATTTATTGTGACGCCCCCAAAATTAGGTATACATCACCCATCTTGGGTCATCAGATACATGGTACAAAATACAAATACAAACTTAATTATACAAATGTCGTGTAACATACGACAATACATAAACTGAGAGTTCTAATAGGAATATTGTCATCTAGACAATATCCATACTCAAGGAGTCCTCATTACATTTATTGTCACACTATTTAACAGAATGGTGAGGACTACTAATGCTATCTTCTGGACCATCACTCCTTTCCCTGACTCGTCCAAGCTATATTCTCATTTCCTGAAGAGAACATTGAAAGAAAGGGTGAGCTCAACTAGCCCAGTAAGAAATATTATGACTAAGATAATGAAGAATAAATTATCAATAGTCTTCAACAATGTTAAACTGATAAAATACAATAGACATCAAGTTTAACTGCAGCGGAATAAGCAATCCATTAGAAGAGTCAAGTAGAGAATAAAACCTACTATCTTCTATGATTTAAAAATATTTTCATCAACTTTTATCATTGAGACTCAGCTTAATAAATAAACCACATCTTCTAATCATCATTGTATTACGGGCCAAGGATATTCATTAAATCATCAATGATCATGACTATACCGAAAAACCCCTGGTCATAATCATACCACAAACTGTCTATCAATGCATTACAAGCCACTGAGGACTTTTACCACACCACTTATAACATCACAGTTCATGATTATACCGAATGATCCCTGGTCATAATCATACTAAGTCCATCTATGCACGTAAGCCAAAGATGACTTTTAACATAAAATAAACATGAGGATGATGACAATGTTATAGGAATTCAATTAAACAAGTTCAAGAATTAGTTTATCCAAGAACTAATAATATCCAAATTGTCAACATGATACTTCTTTGTAAAGTAACAGTCAAGAATGCTCAGAAGAATATTTTCATGAAAAGATACTGGATGAAGCGCGAATATCAAGGATATTCCACTAATTTCATGGAGTATAGAAATCAAAACTTTAACCAAATGAGTATAATAAAGAATATATGAAACTGCAAATGGATTTTCACCAGCCATGCGGTAATCCACGTATACAGATCATTTTCACAATTTAATAAGGAATGAATATAAAGGATCATTCACCATGCATGTGGCAATCCACATAGACATGTTATTCCAACAGAATAATAAAGAATGGAATAACAGAAGGATTCACCATGCATGCGATAGAGACCGCACAGACAGGTTATTCCCAACAGAATAATAAATGCGGAATAATAAATATGGAACCAGGTCAGGTGAAATTCACACCGACAGGATATTCCGACAGAATAATAAATGCGGAATAATAAATATGGAACCAGGTCAGGTGAAATTCACATCGACAGGATATTCCGACAGAATCGTAAAGAACGGAATAATAAAAGAATTTCACCAAGTATGCGGTACTTCGCATAAACAGGTTATTCCAACATAATAATAAAGAATGGAATAACAGAAGAAGATCACCAAGTATTGGGTAAATCGCATATACAGGTCATTCCACCAAGTATAGGGTAAACCACGTATACAGGTTATTCCAACAGAATAATAAAGAATGGAATAACATAAGTTCTCTTCATGAATAAGAAAGAATAACACCCCTTACCATTTTAAAGAAGAACTGAAATAAAGAAGTAGTTAAGTGGCAGAATACTCTTCTTCTTTCTCTCTATAGTTTCTCTCTCTAGAGTTCAGTGAATTCCTCAGAAATAATGAAGGAATGAGCTTCTATTTATAAGCTTGGTAGAGTAAGGGTAAAATAGTCTTTTCGCCATAATTTATGACATCATCGCTTACATCATCGATCAGATGACATCATTGCATACATCATCGATCAAATGACATCATTGCTTACATCATCCTTCTGATGACATCATTGCTTACCTCATCCTTCCGATGACATCATCGCTTATATCATCAGAATTCAAATTCAAATTGTTCTCTTTCACCTCATTTTTCTTGTATACCATGAATTTACTATAATAATGTTACCATTCAAATTATAAAAAAAATATACTATCATATAATCACATTATACTACTATAATATAATATTATAATAATATATTTAAATGAATTATTGATTTACTAATATAATTTCAACCAACGGTCTGAAAAATTAGTACATTTCCTCATAGAATAATATTGTACCCAAAAATGATTTGGACCGAAAATAAATATATTATCCGGGTGAATAGTAACTTGTGAATAGTAACTCCTGAATATTAACTCGTGAATAGTAACTCTGACACAAAAAGTGTCTCAAATACTCGAGTGAATAATACTAGAGTGAATAGTAATTTAGATGAATAGTAACTCGTGAATAGTAACTCGTGAATAGTAACTCCGACACAAAAAGTGTCTTAAATACTCGAGTGAACGATACTAGAGTGAATAATAATTTAGGTGAATAGTAACCCGTGAATAGTAACTCATGAATAGTAACTCCGACACAAAAAGTGTCTCAAATACTCGAGTGAATAATACTAGAGTGAATAGTAATTTAGATGAATAGTAACCCGTGAATAGTAACTCGTGAATAGTAACTCATGAATAGTAACTCCGACATAAAAAGTGTCCTAAATACTCGAGTGAACAATACTAGAGTGAATAGTAATTTGGGTGAATAGTAACTTGTGAATAGTAATTCGTAAATAGTAACTCATGAATAGTACTCCGACACAAAAAATATCCCAAATACTCGAGTGAACGATACTAGAGTGAATAGTAATTTGGGTGAATAGTAACCCGTGAATAGTACCTCGTGAATAGTGACCATGTATTTTATGACAACTTGTTTACTTTAAAAAAAAATTTACATATCACCCTTAACTTTAACCTTTTATCAATTTAACCATTTACCAAAATAGAAAAATTGAATACTTTTATTTCATAAAATTCGGGGTCTCACAATCTCCCCTCCTTATGGAATTTCGCCCTCGAAATTAACGTACGTACCTGATATTCGAAGAGATGAGAATACCTTACTTTCTTTTCGGATTGTACCTTTCCGGATAATTCCTCTCTATCATGATATTTCCATTTCTCATCTCCTGTATTTCGAATATCATTCTAGAATATACCTTCAAAACAAAGGTTAATCGACATACCACAATTTATCCACTTATTAAGTAAACAATTTCAGCTTAGGTAAGTCACACCCTAGCGAAGTATATTACTCATCTTCTAGACTAATATCTCCGTCAGTGACCATATCCCTGTAACATCAATCAACAATTTTTGTCCACAATCATATGAATAACTCATAATCATAATTGTGATTCTGAATTACTTTTCGCACCCAAGAAGAAGAAAATTTACATAACCTATCTTCACCTGAAACATCAAAAATCATGGTTATACCAAATCACAATTCCTGCTCATAATCATACTAATAAATTCATCTTTGCACTACGGCTAAAGATTTACAACTGTATAACCAATAATCAACAGTTAATCTTCGCACTACAGGCCAAGGATATACAACTGTAAAATCGATAATGCTGAGACTCAGCTTAATAGTATCACGACCACGAATTATCCATGCACTACGTGCCAAAGATAATCGTGTTTTCAATTACGGTCATGATTATACCAAACAATCCCTGGTCATAATCATACCAAGTCCATCTATGCACGTAAGCCACAGATGACTTTTACCACATCTATGAATTAATATTTCATTGCTGAGACTCAGCTCAATAATTAATCCACATCATCGAATCATCCCTGCACTACAGGCCAAGGATATTCTTTAGTATCACGACCACGAATTATCCATGCACTACGTGCCAAAGATAATCATATTTTCAATTACGGTAATGATTATACCGAACAATCCCTGGTCATAATCATACCAAGTCCATCTATGCACGCAATCCACAGATGACTTTTACCACATCTATGAATTAATATTTCACTGCTGAGACTCAGCTCAATAATTAATCCACATCATCGAATCACCCTTGCACTCCGGCTAAGGATATTCTTTAGTATCACGACCACGAATTATGCATGCACTACGGCTAAAGATAATCGTGTTTTCATCAACGGTCCTGATCATGCCATAAAATAATTAGTCTTTGCACTACGGCCAAAGAGAATCCATAGCCATAATCATACCAAAAACTGTCCATCAATGCATTACGGGCCAATGAGGACTTTTTCCACATCATTTGTAACATTACGGTTATGATTATACCGAATAATCCTTGGTCATAATCATACCAAGTCCATCTGTGCACTACAGGCCACAGATGACTTTCAACAAAATATAAACATGAGAATCAGGTATTGACGTATATAGGGTTTCAAACCTCTTAGAAACTTTCGTGTCATTCGCTCCTCATTATCGACCAAATGGGATGCAAATCGGGATAACTCTGCAAACTTAACCTCGTACTGCGATATGGTCATATTATTTTGCTCCAATGCTTATCTCAACATTGTTAGATGTCATTTTCAAACACTGCCACAAAACAAGGGTTAATTAACATATCACATATTATTCCTATACTCTGACCGACCAATTAAATACCAAATAAACTTAGGTAGGTCATACTAGCAAAGGAATTCCCCGTCTCTCCCCTCCTAGTTCTTATCTTACATCTTAGCCAGGGATCATATCCCTAAGCTCTGATACCAACTGTGACGCCCCCAAAATTAGGTATACATCACCCATCTTGGGTCATCAGATACATGGTACAAAATACAAATACAAACTTAATTATACAAATGTCGTGTAACATACGACAATACATAAACTGAGAGTTCTAATAGGAATATTGTCATCTAGACAATATCCATACTCAAGGAGTCCTCATTACATTTATTGTCACACTATTTAACAGAATGGTGAGGACTACTAATGCTATCTTCTGGACCATCACTCCTTTCCCTGACTCGTCCAAGCTATATTCTCATTTCCTGAAGAGAACATTGAAAGAAAGGGTGAGCTCAATTAGCCCAGTAAGAAATATTATGACTAAGATAATGAAGAATAAATTATCAATAGTCTTCAACAATGTTAAACTGATAAAATACAATAGACATCAAGTTTAACTGCAGCGGAATAAGCAATCCATTAGAAGAGTCAAGTAGAGAATAAAACCTACTATCTTCTATGATTTAAAAATATTTTCATCAACTTTTATCATTGAGACTCAGCTTAATAAATAAACCACATCTTCTAATCATCATTGTATTACGGGCCAAGGATATTCATTAAATCATCAATGATCATGACTATACCGAAAAACCCCTGGTCATAATCATACCACAAACTGTCTATCAATGCATTACAAGCCACTGAGGACTTTTACCACACCACTTATAACATCACAGTTCATGATTATACCGAATGATCCCTGGTCATAATCATACTAAGTCCATCTATGCACGTAAGCCAAAGATGACTTTTAACATAAAATAAACATGAGGATGATGACACTGTTATAGGAATTCAATTAAACAAGTTCAAGAATTAGTTTATCCAAGAACTAATAATATCCAAATTGTCAACATGATACTTCTTTGTAAAGTAACAGTCAAGAATGCTCAGAAGAATATTTTCATGAAAAGATACTGGATGAAGCGCGAATATCAAGGATATTCCACTAATTTCATGGAGTATAGAAATCAAAACTTTAACCAAATGAGTATAATAAAGAATATATGAAACTGCAAATGGATTTTCACCAGCCATGCGGTAATCCACGTATACAGATCATTTTCACAATTTAATAAGGAATGAATATAAAGGATCATTCACCATGCATGTGGCAATCCACATAGACAGGTTATTCCAACAGAATAATAAAGAATGGAATAACAGAAGGATTCACCATGCATGCGATAGAGACCGCACAGACAGGTTATTCCCAACAGAATAATAAATGCGGAATAATAAATATGGAACCAGGTCAGGTGAAATTCACACCGACAGGATATTCCGACAGAATAATAAATGCGGAATAATAAATATGGAACCAGGTCAGGTGAAATTCACACCGACAGGATATTCCGACAGAATCGTAAAGAACGGAATAATAAAAGAATTTCACCAAGTATGCGGTACTTCGCATAAACAGGTTATTCCAACATAATAATAAAGAATGGAATAACAGAAGAAGATCACCAAGTATTGGGTAAACCGCATATACAGGTCATTCCACCAAGTATAGGGTAAACCACGTATACAGGTTATTCCAACAGAATAATAAAGAATGGAATAACATAAGTTCTCTTCATGAATAAGAAAGAATAACACCCCTTACCATTTTAAAGAAGAACTGAAATAAAGAAGTAGTTAAGTGGCAGAATACTCTTCTTCTTTCTCTCTATAGTTTCTCTCTCTAGAGTTCAGTGAATTCCTCAGAAATAATGAAGGAATGAGCTTCTATTTATAAGCTTGGTAGAGTAAGGGTAAAATAGTCTTTTCGCCATAATTTATGACATCATCGCTTACATCATCGATCAGATGACATCATTGCATACATCATCGATCAAATGACATCATTGCTTACATCATCTTTCTGATGACATCATTGCTTACCTCATCCTTCCGATGACATCATCGCTTACATCATCAGAATTCAAATTCAAATTGTTCTCTTTCACCTCATTTTACTTGTATACCATGAATTTACTATAATAATGTTACCATTCAAATTATAAAAAAAACATACTATCATATAATCACATTATACTACTATAATATAATATTATAATAATATATTTAAATGAATTATTGATTTACTAATATAATTTCAACCAACGGTCTGAAAAATTAGTACATTTCCTCATAGAATAATATTGTACCCAAAAATGATTTGGACCGAAAATAAATATATTATCCGGGTGAATAGTAACTTGTGAATAGTAACTCCTGAATATTAACTCGTGAATAGTAACTCTGACACAAAAAGTGTCTCAAATACTCGAGTGAATAATACTAGAGTGAATAGTAATTTAGATGAATAGTAACTCGTGAATAGTAACTCGTGAATAGTAACTCCGACACAAAAAGTGTCTTAAATACTCGAGTGAACGATACTAGAGTGAATAATAATTTAGGTGAATAGTAACCCGTGAATAGTAACTCATGAATAGTAACTCCGACACAAAAAGTGTCTCAAATACTCGAGTGAATAATACTAGAGTGAATAGTAATTTAGATGAATAGTAACCCGTGAATAGTAACTCGTGAATAGTAACTCATGAATAGTAACTCCGACATAAAAAGTGTCCTAAATACTCGAGTGAACAATACTAGAGTGAATAGTAATTTGGGTGAATAGTAACTTGTGAATAGTAATTCGTAAATAGTAACTCATAAATAGTACTCCGACACAAAAAATATCTCAAATACTCGAGTGAACGATACTAGAGTGAATAGTAATTTGGGTGAATAGTAACCCGTGAATAGTACCTCGTGAATAGTGACCATGTATTTTATGACAACTTGTTTACTTTAAAAAAAAATTTACATATCACCCTTAACTTTAACCTTTTATCAATTTAACCATTTACCAAAATAGAAAAATTGAATACTTTTATTTCATAAAATTCGGGGTCTCACATTTACTATGAATCATTTCTTATATATATATATATATATATATATATATATATAATGTGTGTAAGAAACCGTGTGTGTAGTGTGTGAGCATAACATACATATATATATAGATATATAGAGGCCGGATCAGGTCCGGACTCCCGAATCGGATCAAAATTCGGATTTTTTTTTGTTTTTTTTAAAAAACAACTAAAAAAAAATAAATAATTATAGAACTTGAATTTTTACATAATACAGTGTTTTGGGTGTGATTTGGATATATATAACAAAATATGTATGTACAGTCTGTGCAGACTGTATATACATTTTTTGGTATAGGTATTCAAAACACGCCCAAAACATTGTATTATGAAAAAATTTCAGTTCCATAAAATATTATTTATTTTTTTAGTTATTTTAAAAAAAAAGCAAAAAAAAAAAAAAAATTCTCCGTTTTTTATCAGGTCCGGACTCCCGAACCTGATCCATTATATATATATAGTAAGGATCAAGTGCATACCTCTTATCTTACTCACTCTTGCTCACCCCCCTTTAGGCGACGGTTTCGGTCATACAACCGTCGTCTATACTTTTAGCGACGCTATATGTTGTCCGTCGCTAAAAGTATAGACGACGGTTGTATGACCAAAACCGTCGCCTAAAGGAGAGTGAGCACGGGTGAGTAAGATAAAGGATATGCACTTGATCCGGACCGTATATATATATATATATATAAATATATACGGAGAGGATCTAAAGCGGATTAAAACAAAAACACGCGGATTTCAGGGTCAACTCGTGGGTTGGTCCGACCCGGACCCTGAAATCCGCATGTTTTTGCCTTGGTCCGATTTTTGGTCCGTTTTAGATCTTCCCCGTATATATATATATATATATATATATATATATATATATGATAATCGTTTATATATAGAACCATGCATGCATAACATTTGTGTGTGTTAAGAAAAAGTGTGCTGGCATCCTTAAATGCTTAAAAAATCGTGTACAACATGGTGGTCAAATTGTGCTTTAAATGATAAGTGAATTGATTTTGGCCCGAGCAGAATTGGAAATTCTTTCGCGTAAAAAATTATTTTCATCTTGACCGTTAAATTAAAAAATATATCATCCTAGCCACTCATTCAAAATTAATTTTTGAAAATTACATTTTTGCCCCCAACTTCAAAAATCTATAAATAAAAGGCCTTTCTTTCATTTTCAATTTACCAATTCACTTTTAAGAAAAACTTATTTATCTCTTACATACTCTCTCTCTAAGAAATTTTCTATCTCTCTTCTTATCAAAGTTCTAATCATTTGAGAAGAGAAAATTGGTCTAAGCATATTGAGATAAGTTGTTTGATTTAATGTATTTGAATTATCTCTTGCTTATTTATATTTATAAGATATACGAATATAAATTGTTATACACAATTTTATATATCTCCATTTCATCTATTTATCAAATAAAAGGATACCTGGGCGCCGCAAGGCTACGGAGATACACCTATACGGAGAGGAATTTAAACAGTACGATTCCTTATAGTCTTCATTAACCTTTTATTGATATTATTTATATAAATATCGTAAAATAGATACGACACTTGATAGTTCAAAACGACACTGAGATATTCCTCCAAAAAGAGGAGTCATCCGAACTGGATTTGAGAATCGTAGTGATCTATTGAAAATATTTATATAAATATCAATTGTGAAATTATAAATTTTATCGTACTTAGACGCCGCAAGGCTACGAAGATACACCTCTACCAAGAGAAATTCGAACCGTACGATTCCTTATAGTACGAAGTGATATTATTTATAAAAGTTCACATAATAGATAAAAAATTGTTATATATTATTTGAGTTAAACAAATATATTTGTTATATCAAGTATTGTTTAACTGATTTATTTATTATACTTGATATCTATCATCACAAGTATTTGTTCATAAATTCATTTATTCATAAAATACTTGTTGCATAATATAAAAATCATTTAAACTTTTATTTCATAAATTTAAGTGAATATATCTACTTAGCATATTTGATTCAAAGCTTAAAATAACTTATTTGCTTACTCAGAAACAATTTTACTTTAAAAGTTATTTAAACTTAAAGAGACTTTTCTTTTCTCAATAAAGAATAAATAATTCTTTATAAATTTGCATTAAATTATATATCTGCTTAAACAGAAGCATTTTTGAGCTAAAACTAAAATTGACTTATTTCTTTATTCAAGAAGCATTTTTCATAAAAAATATAAAAGTTATTTAAAACTTTTATAACAGTGCATAATTTATATATTTGCTTACACAGAAGCACTATTGATAAAAGCACATATTAATATCTGCTTACTAAGAAGCATAATTTCTCAAGTATAAAAGTCTTTGAACTTTTATAAATATATTTGCTCTTTAATTAATAACTGCCTATTTGAGAAGCATCAATCTGTACTAAATTATATCTGCTTATTTAAGAAGCATCCATCTGTACTAAATTCTTATATGCTTATTTGAGAAGCATATTGTTGTAATATCATTTGTAAAAAGAGAAAAGGTTAGAGTTAGTTTATTTTGTGTACCTGTGAGAAAGACGAGTAATTCTTCGACCAAGACCAGAGTCTTAGAGAGGTCAGCGGGAAGTTAGGTCTCTAGTGTACTTGTGAGGTGAGGAAGAGGCTGTTGTTTCAAAATCAGATCATAGAATAGAACCGAACTCTAAAGAAGTACAATTAAGCTTGAGGAGGGAGCGGGGAGCTTGCTGTCCAAGATAAATTAGTTGGGAATAGTTGGAAGTTTGTCTATAAAACTTTGTAAAGGCTTCTCCGTCTGTTGAAGGAGTATTTATTACTGATTGTAATAGGATCTCAAGTGTAAGACCCCATCTTATTATTAATAAAATCGAATTTTCTCTAATTATTATTTTGAAGAATAAGGTGTTAATTTGATATAATGTTGTAGTTATGGGTGAAATGTGCAAATTTTACAAAATAAGCAAGTAGTTATAAAATATTCATTTTTGTCGGTGAATATTCGTTTGGTCGTGGAATATTCTTGCTGTCGAAAAATATTCGTACGACGGCGCAGCTTTGTGTGGGCCCCATAACGGAAAGTGATTGGATGAAGAAAACGACAAGTATAGGTTGTTTATAAATAACGGCGTAATTATTACCGTTAATACTGTTGAAATACCCGGTGGTTAAAACACAGTAGCACACGGTATTGCACTAATTATTGATTCTTGCGTAAGAAGACACTACTCAATAATTGTTACAGTAATTACTGTTCAATATTTTATTTTATTGATTCAATAATTGCTACGTTGATATTTTATATTATTGTTATTTCAATAATTGTCGTTGCACAATATTTTCCATTATCAGATCAATAATTCATATTATTTGAATAATATTATTAGATAGCATTATTGACAATGTCTAGAAAGTTCTATCTAAGGAGAGGTTTGGTCATCTAATTGCGCGCCAGTAAGGAGAAATCTTTATTGGAAAGCCCCCTCTTTCTTGGGAATGGTCTGGTTGTCATAATTGTGATTCTGTGATATTATTTGTGAATAATTAATTAAATGATAAGAAAATATTTATTTTTTTTGTGGATATAAATGAGGGATATATTTTTGTGGTTATAAATGAAAGAATAAATGCTGAGTTGTTTTATCAGTATTTTTATCGGAATGGAGGTATTAAAAATCAAACCAGTATTTTTGAGTTATATTGCATGAGTTATAATTTTTAATCCGACCGTTGGATCATTGTGATTTTTGGATATGTTATACATATGTAAGTTGAGAATATGTCCACAATTTTGAACCGTTAAAAATGAACGTATGATTTGTTATGAATTTTAAGAGATGACTGGTTCAGAAATTGTTGAAGTTTTAGAATTTATCATTTTGATAGAAAATTCTAGAATTGGTGGGCCCCACTTTTGGTTGGTGAGAAATGTGCTGAAATTTTTATTCAAATGTGGTGGGTGGAAATAGTAGCAGGTAAAGCCATCAGGTTGCAGGTCAAGTCTGCTTCGGCGTGCTAACATTTTTCTATAAATAGAGGGCTAAGTTAGAATTGAAAATCACACCAGAATTCATAAGTTTTCTCTCTTCTCTCTCTATATTCTCAAGCGTATTTTGTGAGTATTTTGATACTTTGAGAGTTACTATTCAGCACAAGTTTCATTCAGTCTCATATACGATATTCTGATCAGAAGTACTGTTCGTTTGAGGTAAGGGATATTATTTTCTTCTTAAATGATATTATTTTCTTCAATATCATTATGCTAAAATATTGATATGAATTTTTTTATCAAATTTGGAACTTTTTTGTTGGGATTACTATTCACGTATACGTCACTATTCACGTATATGACACTATTCACGAATACGGCACTATTCACCAAAAAATAAAAAATTTTCTTTTTGTCCAAGATGTCTATTATGGTTACTATCTTTGATTGTATCCATGTTTTGATATTTATTTTTGAATTCTCCTTCACAATTGGTTATTATGGAGTATTATTGCGCTTGGATAAACTAGAATACGAATCCCTAATATTTGTCCTTCTGTTTCATTGGATTCATTTTCTTTAAGATAATTTTTTATCATCATCAGTCCTAAATGATGATATTACTGAATATCTTTGGCCTGTAGTGCAAAGATGAATGATTAACTGATGAATATCTTTGGCCCGTAGTACAAAGATGAACAGGAGTTGAGATAAACATGACCGACTGGTGTTACAAATGAATATCTTTGGCATGTAGTGAAAAGATGAATATTTGATTAAAGATGGTTATTGATTGATGTTACAGGGATAAAATATCGTTGATGGACTTTTAAATCTTAAAAGATAGTAGAATTCATTCTCTACTTGACTCTTCTAATGGTTTGCTATTTCCGCTGCAGTTGTTGATCTAAAACTTGTTGTCTATTATATTTCATCAAATTTTTTTCCTGTTGAAGACTAATGATAAGTTGTTGTTTATTATTTTAGTCGTAATATTCTTTACTAGGCTAGTTGAGCTCACCCTTTTTCTTTTTGTTCCATTTTTCTCAAGAGGTGAGAATATAGCGGGAACTAGTCGGGGTATGGAGTGATGTTTTCAGTCAATTGTGTTAGCAGTCCTCACTATTTTATAAAATAGTATTTCAATAATTGTAATGAGGACTTATTTGAGTGTGGATATTGTCTAGAAGATAATATTTGTATTTAAACTCACAGTATTGTGTTGTCGTATTTTGCACGATAATTATTTTAATGAAGTTGTTTTTGTTTATGTACCATGTATTTGGCGACTCAGAATGGGTGATGTATACTTATTTTGGGGGCGTCACAGTTGGTATCAGAGCTTAGGGATATGGTCATAATATAGGAGGAGAGAGACGAGTAAATCCTTCGCTAGTGTGTCCTACCTAAGCTTATTTGTTGGTTGGTCATAATATAGGGATATTATGTGATATGTTAATTTGTTTAACTAACCCTTATTTTATAGCAGTATTTAGGAATGGCTGCTGAGAACGTTAACAATGGAGTGTATGAGACCGTGGAAACACCTTTAGTTACCAATCAGGAAAATGTGTAACAGGCTGGCAATATTCCTCATGTAAACAACGTTACCGAGCAAACGATGAATGATGGAATGTTTAGGAGCTTTTTGCAGTTCATGCAAAATCAGACGAGGGAGACTCGTGTGCAGAATACGGGTGGAAATGATAACAACGCGCGGTTTGTCACGGCCAAGCTGTTTAAAGAGTTGGGACCACCAGACTTTCAGGGAAAGCCGGATCCGATCAAGGTGGAAACGTGGGTCAAGCAAATTACCAAGATATTCGATGTCTTGGGATGCACGGAGGAACAGAAGGTTCCATTCGCCACCTTTATGTTCCGCGGTGAGGCAGACTACTGGTAGGAGTCTGTGAAGCGTACCCAGCCTGACGCACTTAACATGTCCTGGGAAACGTTTTAGAAACTATTTAATGACAAGTACTTTCCTGAAAGTATTCGTCATATGAAGGAGGTAGAGTTTATTAGACTGGAACAAAATGACATGACGGTGTCCCAGTACGAGGCGAAGTTTGCAGAGTTATCCAGGTTTGCACCTCATTTGGTGGAGAATGAGGAACGAATGACAAGGATGTTTCTGAGAGGTTTAAAACCCGAGATTCGGCAATATCTTATCTCTCATAAATTTTCTTTATATTCAGATGTTGTAAATAAGGCTCAATTATTAGAGCGAGATAATGAGTATGTTCAACCGAGGGACCACAACCAGGGACATACCGGTGGTGGCAGTCATCGGAGCAATGAAAACCAGCAGGGAGGAAAGTATTCGGACAAAAGCGGTAACCACTCTGGTGGTAATCGTGGCCGTAATAATAGAAGGAGCGAGTCGGGAGGAGATTTCAAGAAGAGAAGGTACAACAATGATAACGTGAAGACGTCAGCACAAACATCAACTGTTTCTAGGGGAGGAGAACGACCACCGGTCGTATGTTACAAATGCGGAAAAGAGGACATATCAGCCCAAACTGCCCACAACAATCCAAGGTATGTTATAACTGTGGAAAGGAGGGTCATATAGCTCGAGAGTATTCTATAGCAAAACCAAGTTCAGCGGGATGGTGACTCCAAAATTTGTCTCGGATAAGTCAAAATCAGCGGTTCCTGGAAGAGCGTTTGTCGTGACTGGCCAAAACGCGAGAAACCCGAACGAGGTGATCACGGTAAGCTAATCTTGAATTCTTGCGAAGTTTATACTTTACTAGATACCGGTTCTACCCATTCTTTTATCTCTCCTGCTTGTGCTCAACGTTTAAACTTGACTCCAGAGAAATTAGACTTTGACCTATCGGTGGAGACTCCGTTAGGAGAAACTTTCATTACATCTACAGTTTATAAATCTTGCTTAATCCAAGTTGGCACAATCACATTACCTGTTGACCTTATCTCTTTAAAGATACTTGCTTTTGATGTGATTTTAGGAATTGATTGGTTAACTACTCATCATGCCAAAATTGATTATTTTCGTAAGGTTGTTAGTTTCCATATTCCTAACCAACCTGTTATGCGAATTCAAGCAACCAAACCATTAAAATCAATCGCTGTCATATCAAGCCATAAAGCCATTCGTTTATTGAAAAACGGATGTCAAGCTTTCTTAGCCCATGTTATTGACTTGAACAAAAACACGTCAGATTTGAATAATATTTCTGTTGTTAGTGAATTTCCTGACGTATTTCCTGAAGAACTTCCTGGTCTCCCCCCAGAACGTGAAGTTGAATTCTTTATTGACCTTGAACCCGGTACAAAGTCCATTTCTAAAACCCATATCGAATGACTCCTATTGAACTTCAAGAGTTAAAAGTCCAATTACAGGAATTGTTAGACATCGGTTTCATTCGTCCTAGTACGTCTTCTTGGGGTGCTCCTGTTTTATTCGTAAAGAAGAAAGACGGGAGTATGCAACTTGTATCGACTATCGAGAATTGAACCATGTCACCATCAAGAATAGGTATCCGCTACCTCACATTGATGACCTATTCGACCAGTTGCAAGGAGCACAATTCTTTTCAAAGATCGATCTTCTTTCTGGATATCATCAGCTGAAGATTAAAACTGAGGATATTCCAAAGACTGTTTTCAGAACTCGGTACGGGCATTATGAATTCTCAGTTATGTCGTTTGGATTGACTAATGCTCCTGCTCCCTTCATGTATATGATGAACCTTGTATTCAAAGAATATTTGGATCAGTTCGGTGTTGTCTTTATTGATGACATCCTCATCTATTCCAAAAGCCGTGAAGATCATGAGCACCATTTGAAGCTGGTACTGCAAAGGCTTCGTGAAAACAAGCTATATGTCAAGCTAAAGAAATGTGAGTTCTGGCTTGAGGAAGTAGCATTCCTTGTGCACGTGGTGTCAAAACATGGAGTAGCTGTTGACCCGGCAAAGATTGAAGCAATACAAAGTTGGGAGCAACTGAAGTCGGTGACCGAAGTACGTAGCTTTCTGGGCTTAGCTGGATATTATCGGAGATTCGTGGAAGGATTTTCTAGAATCGCTACTCCGTTAACTCAGCTGACTCGGAAGGATACAAAATTCGGTTGGAGCGAGGATTGTGAGAAGAGTTTTCAAGAACTCAAGAGGAGACTCATTTCGGCACCTGTTCTGACAATACCATCTGGTTTGGATGTATTTGTTATCTACAACGATGCTTCAGGCAAAGGGTTAGGATGTGTTCTCATGCAACATGGGAAATGTGACACCCCCAAAAATAGGTATACATCACCCATTCTGAGTTGCCAGAAAAATACACTATAAAAATCAAATACAACTTCATTTATACAACTATCGTGTAAAATGCAACGACATGTATACTGTGAGTTTAAATACAAATACATATACCAACTCTGACTCATGCCATGATTGCGCCTTACATAAGGTACAGTCAAAAACTATTTTAGAAATTAAAATCTTTGGGAAGTGCTCAAGGAAACCTTCGTACATGGGAGGCCATGCGTCTAGGTTATGATAGATATCATATGTCCACATAATTATCCTTGGTTGACCCAATAGACCCCAAAGAAAAACGAGAAGATTACTATCATCTTCTTTTCAATGGCGAGTCTTCTCTTGGCATATAACTATCTCCACTGTCTCCATGTGGAAATTATATTTCACATAAACTCCAAGATCATATAGGTAGTGCTCGTAGATATACTCAGCAAGTGGATGTGCACAACCCTGTCTTATGATAACACGAGTTTGTATGACATTAGACATCTTGTATGATAATTGCAAAACACCCTTCTAAAGTTGGGTTCACCTCACCCTATTTGGTTCACCAAAATTAAATATCAAATGACATATACAATATGACACACTTATCTAAAGTTCTCAATAAAATTATTTCTATACTATTTAGGGAGAACCACAACAGCTATAGACCACCGTTCTATTCCCCTGTTATCTCCGCTCGACCCAGCTACACTCTTATTACCTGAAAGGAATTGTGAAGCAAAAGGGTGAGCACAGCTAGCCCAATAAAGAATATCATAACTAAAGATAATTAAATTATCAATAGCTTTTATCAAATAATAAATCAGATTTAGAACATATGGTAATGATAAAACTTTTCAACCATAGTTGCAGCGGAACGAGCAATCCATTAAAAGAGTCAAATAGACCATCAGGTCTATTATCTTCTCCCTGTTAAAAGTCCACCAATAATGTTATATCCCTGTAACATCAATCAACAATTCATGTCCACAATCATATGAATAACTCATAATCATAATTGTGATTCTGAATTCCTTTTCACCCCCAGGACGAAGATAATTTTCATCACCTATCATCACCTGAAATATCAAAAATCATGGTTATACCAAATCACAATTTCTGCTCATAATCACACTAATTAAATCATCTTTGCACTACGGCCAAAGATGTTCATTATTATCACATCCATGAATTAATATTTCATTGTTGAGACTCAGCTCAATAATTAATCCACATCATCGAATCATCCCTGCACTACAAGTCAAGGATATTCTTTAGTATCACGACCACGAATTATCCATGCACTACGACCAAAGATAATTATGTTTTCATCAACGGTCCTGATTATGCCATAAAACAATTCATCTTTGCACCCTTGGCCGAAGAGAATCCATAGCCATAATCATACCAAAAACTATCCATCAATGCACTACGGCAAATGAGAATTTTTTAACACATCATTTGTAACATTACGGTCATGATTATATCGAATAACACCTGGTCATAATCATACCAAGTCCATCTATGCACTACGGGCCAAAGATGACTTTTACCACATCATTTGTAACATTACGGTCATGATTATACCGAATAATCCCTGGTCATAATCATATCAAGTCCATCTATGCACTACATGCCACAGATGACTTTCAACATATTATAAACATGAGGATGATCACAATATATAAGCATTAATCAAACGAAATCATGGATAAATATTAAAGACTTTAATTTAATCCAAATATTATCCATCATTTAATAAACTCATAATCTAATATTGTCAATATCATAACAATATTTTAATCACTTCATAAACTTATAAACAATTTATATTCAATTGTTTACACTCTACCAAATAATGCATTTAATCATTCAAAAATGCCATACGCATAAGATTTCATCACCAATGATCAAATTACTCATCAAAAATTTGCACATACCTTATATAGAATTTCCAAGCCATAAAATCCTATTTTTCAACTTTGTTACTTCACACAACATAACATATTTAACTCATATGTTCGTAACTAAACTATTTTCATGAAAATATCAAATCAGTCCCAAAAATTATTCTTTTCTGGGATTAAGCATAATATAGTCCCATAATGAACATATATTTTTCTTGACATTTTTAAAATTTATTTACTATTTATATTTTCAAAAATTAATTTCTAATTAATTTTTTAAGAAATTAGCTACCTCAAGGTTAACTCCAAAAATTCCCAAATCTTGGCAGGATCTTACACATGTTAACATGAGCTTCTAGTTTAAATTTCGTAGTCATCGGAGTTAATAGAACTCCGATTATAGCGTTTTTTCGTCGGAAAAACCTAAATATTGAAATGGTCATAACTTGCTCATTTTAAGTCGGGATGAGCTCATTTTTTGGACAGGGGGTACTTTATAACATATATTTTCATGTCCCAAAAGGCCAGAATTTTTCTCATAAATTAAGTGGCCGAAAATGCCCTTTTAAAAATCTGGACATAGCTTTTTGTTATTTTGCAGCTTTGGACTCTTTTGCTAAAATCAGTCCACACGAAAATCTACAACACCTTTTCCAGTGATTTCACTTGGATAAAGTTAGGAAACTTATAGATCTAACTCTAGGATTTGACCACACTCAAAAATTCAAAATATAATAGGAGATATGGGCAATTGAATTTCATGTTCCGTTTTCACCAAAATCTGATTTTTCAACCCCTTGTGATTTCTAAGAAACTTTCATGTTTTCACAATAATACCAACATAACTCATCATAGCACTTACTAATACCACATATACCCATGATTTTCATCAGTCCAATACTTTTATTATGACTCTCATCATAATCAACGTAAACAGATTTTTTCTATAATTTAATAAGGAATGAAATACAAAGGACCATTCACCATGCAGTGGTAATCCACATAGACAGGTTATTCCAACAGAATAATAAAGAATGGAATAACAAAAGGATTCACCATGCATGCGATAGAGACCTCACAGACAGGTTATTCTCAACAGAATAATAAAGACGGAACCAGGTCCGTGTAAAACACACAGACAGGATATTCCAACAGAATAAAAAAGACGGAACCAGGTCCGTGTAAAAAACACACACAGGATATTTTCAAGAGAATAATAAAGACAGAAATAATAAAGACGAAACCAAGTCGGGTTGTAAAACACACAGACAGATATTCCAACAGAGTAATAAAGACGGAATAATAGAAGAATGTCACCAAGTATAGTATTCCGCATATACAGGTTATTCCAACAGAATAATAAAGAATGAAATAATAGAAGTTCACTCCATGAATAAGAAATAAATAATACCCCTTACACAATAATGATATCCCTTACCTTTGAAAGAAGAGTATTCAGACTGGTAGGGCGATGATATACTCGAAGAAAAACTTGCACTACGCTCAAAGCTTTCTTAAACTCTAAATAAATACGCTCTAGATTATAAGAAGAAGAACTCCTCTATAGTTTCTCTCTAGAGTTTCAGTAAATTCGTAAAAAAAATAATGAAGGAATGAACTTCTATTTATAGAAGAATGGACTGCATAGCAACTAATTCATGAACGATCCAGATTGATTTACTTTTAATCGGACGGTCCATATTTAAAGCAAAATCTTTAAATAAAATATAATATATTCTATTTATAATTAATAAAACGAATAACTTTATAAAAGATTTTACTATGCAAATACTATGCAGGCTCTATGCAAACACTATGCGTAATAAAATATAATATATCTAATTATTGTCTAATAAAACAGATAACTTTATAAAAGCATTCTGTTTTATATAAAAGTTTTTCTATTTTATTATGTTAATAATACTAATAAAACAGAACTTCATTATCATTTACTTTGAAAAAATTTTAAGTGTCACCCTTAACTTTAAACTTTTATCAATTTTAAACTATTCACAAAAATAGAAAAATTGAATACTTTTTATTTCATAAAATTCGGGGTCTCACAGGAAAGTCATAGCCTATGCCTCGCAACAACTCAAAGAATATGAGAGGAATTATCCTACTCATGATTTGGAGTTGGCAGCAATTCGTTTTCGCGTTGAAGATCTGGAGACACTACCTGTATGGGGAGAAAGTGGAGATCTATACAGATCAAAAAGCCTCAAATATATTTCTTCACCCAAAAGGAACTCAACATGCGGCAAACGACGTTGGCTCGAGCTGTTGAAAGATTACGATCATACCATCCAATATCATCCTGGAAAAGCGAACGTAGTAGCTGATGCATTGAGTAAAGATCATATACGGGTACATGCAATGTTGTTAACGCAAAGGCCCATTTTTAATGATTTGCAAAGGATGGAGATAGAGATGAAGGCTCCAAATACCCATATGATGATATCAAATATACGAGTAGAACCGACTTTAATCGAAAAGTTAAAGCTGCTCAAGCTACGGACATGGAGCTGATACGTATGAAGAAGAAAATGCAAGAAGGTACTATTCCAGAAGCAAGAATCGATGAAGAAGAAATACTTCGAGTCAATTCCAGACTTTGTGTTCCTAACGATTTTGACTTGAAGCATAGAATCATGATGGAGGCACACAACACACCGTTTGCAATCCATCCTGGGAGTACCAAAATGTATCATGATCCTTCGACATAC
This sequence comes from Panax notoginseng, assembly GCA_016801055.1. Taxonomy (NCBI): domain Eukaryota; kingdom Viridiplantae; phylum Streptophyta; class Magnoliopsida; order Apiales; family Araliaceae; genus Panax; species Panax notoginseng. The sequence goes on from CM029017.1 coordinate 175,452,486, forward strand.
ATTTTGGTGGAGCAATATGAAAAAAGAGATCGCGGAGTTTATCTCGAGGTGTTTAACTTATCAACATGTAAAATCGGAGCATCAAGTACTAAAAGGTCCATTGCAACCACTTGAGATTCTGAAATGGAAGTGGGAACACATTACTATGGATTTCGTTACGTCTTTCCCCCAAGGATTTTCTCTCAAGGCTTAGATGCGATTTGGGTCATTGTTGATAGATTTAACCAAGTCTGCCCATTTCTTGCCTATACGTGAGACTTAATCCCTTGAACATCTTGCTAGTATGTATGTGAATGAGATTGTGAGATTGCATGGCATTTCAGTATCCATAGTTTCGGATCGTGACCCAAGATTCACTTCATAATTTTGGGTTAGCTTTGCAGAAAGCCATGGGCACAGATTTACGATTCAGTTCAGCATACCATCCTCAAACGACGGACAATCAGAGAGGATTATTCAAACTCTGAAAGATCTAATTAAGACTCTGTGTTCTAGATTTCAAAGGAAGTTGGGATAATACTTGCAACTAGTAAAATTCTCCTACAACAACAGTTATCAAGCAAGTATAGATATGGCTCCATTTGAAGCCTTGTATGGACGAAAGTGTCATTCCTCCAT
>CM029017.1:175453203-175528844 GCA_016801055.1 Panax notoginseng
ATTTTTAATCCATGGCAAACGTTTGCCATGGACACTGTTTAGAAAACAAGTTGATTACCGTTGATCTGGACAAATAGAAGGCTGGGATTGGTCAAATTTTTCTCCCTAACGCTACAGCTTGTAGCGGCAGACCACATCCCCCAATCTGTGCTAACAATTTACTTTACTGTCCCTAACAATTTAATACATACCTGCCGCTACAGGCTTGTTGTAGCGGCAGTGTGGTTCTCCCCCATATTAAGATAATGTAAAGATGAGTTTATTTTTAGGTATACATAATGTAAAAATAAAAGATAATGTAAAAAAAGATAATGTAAAAAAAAGATAATGTAAAGATAAGTCTTAATAAAAGATAAATTTATTTTTTATGTATACATAATGTAAAACTAAGATAAGTTTGAATAAAAGATAAAGTTATTTTATTATAAAAGATAAATTTATTAATATTTTCAAATAATTTATAATATTATGAAAAATTATAAATTATTTGAAAATATTAATTTAATCTTAAATTTATATTTTTAAAAATTAAAAATAAATTACATGAATTTTAAATCTAAAAATAATTTATATAAATTTTATAATTCAAATTATCTTATTTTTTGGGATGGAGGGTGTACCCATGTATACATAATTTAAAATTAAGATAAGTTTGATTACATGGGTATAATAAAATAAATTTATCTTTTATAATAAAATAAATTTATCTTTTATTCAAACTTATCTTATCTTTACATTATGTATACATAAAAATAAATTTATCTTTTTATTAAAACTTATCTTTACATTATCTTTTATTTTTACATTATGTATCTTTACATCATCTTTTATTTTTACATTATGTACACTAAAAATAAACTCATCTTTGCATTATTTATTATATGAGAGGAGAGTCACACTGCCGCTACAGCCTGTAGCGGCATGTATGTATTAAATTGTTAGGGGCAGTAAAGTAAATTGCTAGCACAGATTGGGGGATATGGACTGCCGCTACAAGCTGTAGTGGCAGGGAGAAAATTTGACCAATCCCAGTCTTCCATTGTCTAGATCAACGGTAATCAACTTGGTTGCTGAACAGTGTCCATGACAAACGTTTGTCAAGGATTAAAAATCCATACATATTTATATATATATATATATATATATATATATATATATATTACAGTACATGCTTGATCATAAGCATTATATTAAATATATATATATATGTATAAACTATTAATCATTACATGCATTTAAGTATTTATATAAATTTTACATGCATTATATATATAGTAACATGCATGTATATATATATATATATATATGAGGTTCCATCCACAGCAACCGGTGGCTGGGAGCAGCTCTTTTTTGGCCCGATGTTATTGCAGTTAGAGCACAAAAAAATTGTAACAAGCCGCTTCATGTTGTAGCGGCTGGGCCAAAAGGGGTTGCTCTACAGCAACCGGTTGTTGTGGGTGGAACCCCTATATATATATGAGATTTTATCCGTGACACCGATTGCCATAAGTACTGTTCAGCAACCGAGCTCATCACTATTGATCTTTGCAATGAAAAGCTGAGATTAAATTATTTTCCCCCCTGCCGCTACAAGCTGTAGCGGCAGTCCAAAACCATTCATTGTCGTTGACTTATTACATAACTGCCCCTCAAATTTAATCCTCCTCTGCCGAGAGAGGCTCTAGCGGCAATGACCACTTTTTATGACAAGCTGACTGCTTTATGAAAAAGTTGACTGCTCTGCCTTTCATTGCTCTGCTCCTTACCAAAAGTTTGCAGATCAGCCTGTGTCTGGATTATGTCTTGCTTCACAAGACTTGTAAAAGAAAAAATGTTTTGCTTTAAATGCATGAAATATTATTTGCATCAAGTAACGAGACACGTGAGATAGGAAAAAAATAAAGAAAGAATCCGTATATTATTATTATTTTATTTTAATATTTACTATTTTATATTGGTCGAAATCCAAATTCGTCATCAATTAGTTGATATATAAATATACATCAATTTGCTCATGAATTTGCTAATTGAGCAAATAAAATTATTTTATTTTAATATTTATTGTTTTATATAAATAAAATAAAATATTAATTTTTTTAAAATAAAATTATTATTTTATTTTAATATTTATTGTTTTATGATATATATCATAAAACAATAAATATTAAAATAAAATAATTTAAAATAAATTATTATTTTATTTTAATAAAATTCATAAAATAAATTAAAATAAATTCATAAAATAAAAATTATTTTATTTTAAATAAAATAATAAATTAATTTTATTTTAAAATAAAATATTCTTTTTGTTGGAAAATATCCGCACGACGGCACAATCATTGGTGGACCCCACAACGGAAGTATTGTCGTAGTAAGAAAATGACAGAATTATCTTTTATAAAAATAGCAGCGAAAATATTACCGTTAAAACTGTTGAATTACCCGGTAGTAAAAGTACAGTAATACGCATGGTTGCATAATTGCATACGGTATTGATTATTGATGCTTATATAAGAAATCACTCAGTTTTACTCAATTATTGCTACAGTAATTGTTGCGTCATATCTCTCATATTATTGATTCAATTATTGTTACAATATCATCTGTATAATATGTTATATTATTAAATCAATAATTGAGACGACAAAGTTATTCATATTATTATTTGTAATATTGACAATGTCTAGAAGTTCTGTCAAGGAGAGGTTAGATAATCTAATTGCGCGCCAATAGGGAGAAATCCTTATCGGAAAGCCCCCTCTTTCCTGGGAACAACCTGGTTGTTAAATATTGTGAGTTATAATATTAATGATGAATAAGTTTGTGTTGATTAAAGATGAAATTGATAGTTTCATTGTGTTGAAATTATTAGTGTTAGTGGAAATCGATATTTATTTCGATAATAATTAATGTCTGGAAGTTATATTGACCAATCGGGTAATTAACCGGATAAATGAACAATTAATTATAATTAATTCACATGCTTATAACTATGTGTTCACATGTGTGTACTATTGATTCACATGATTTACTATTAGAGGAGTTGGTATAAGATTGATAATACTTGAATGACTAAATTAAAAATGAATGTATAATTGAAGGTATTATCCTATAATTAATTTTTTCACATGTTTAGAACTATTGAGTCACATGATTTACTATTGATTCACATGATTTACTATTAGGGGAGGTGGTGCAAGTTTGATAATACTTGCAGGACTAAATTAAAAATAAAAAAAAGAGGAAGGTATGGTACTGTAATATTTTGAGTCCCAAAATGTGCAATTATTGAAACTATATTTTTCTATAAATAGAAGCTCATTCTTCCTTCATTTCTCACCAATTCACTAAAACTATAGAGCAATTTTTATAGAGAGAAAGAAGAAGAGAAGTTTGCTGCCTCACTATTCCAGTATCCAGTTTTCTTCTAAGGTAAGGGGTATTATTTCCTTCGTATTCATGAAGAGAGCTTCTGTTATTCCATTCTTTATTATTATGTTGGAATAACCTGTCTATGCGAAGTACCGCATACATGGTGAAATTCTTCTGTTATTTCATTCTTTATTATTCTGTTGGAATATCCTGTTTGTGCGGATTACGCATGACCTGGTTCCATTCTTTATTATTCTGTCGGAATATCCTGTCTGTGCGTATTACGCATGACCTGGTTCTATTATTTATTATTCTGTTGGAATAACCTGTCTGTGCGGTCTATCGCATGCCTGGTGAATTCTTCTGTTATTCCATTCTTTATTATTCTGTTGGAATAACCTGTCTATGTGGATTACCGCATGCATGGTGAATGATCCTTCGTATTCATTCTTTATTAAATTGTGTAAATGATTTGTCTACGTATGTAAGACCCCGAATTTTATGAAATAAAAGTATTCAATTTTTCTATTTAGTAAATGATTATATTGATAAAAGTTTAAAGTTATGGGTGAAATGTGCAAAATTTTCAAAATAAGCAAGTGGTTATAAAATATTCATTGTTGTCGGAAAATATTCGTTTGGTCGTGGAATATTCTTACTGTCGGGGAATATTCATACGACGGCGCAGCCTTTTGTGGGACCCATAACGAAAAGCGATTGGATGAAGAAAACGACAAGTATAAGTTGTTTATAAATAACGGTGTAGTTGTTACCGTTAATACTGTTGGAATACCCGGTGGTTAAAACACAGTAATACGCGTTGTTGCACAGTAGCACACGGTATTGCACCAATTATTGATTCTTACGTAAGAAGGCACTACTCAATAATTGTTACAGTAATTACTGTTCAGTATTTTATTTTATTGATTCAATAATTGTTGCGTTGATATTTTATATTACTATTATTTCAATAATTGTCACTACACAGTATTTTTCATTATCGGAACAATAATTCATATTATCTGAATAATATTATTAGATAGCATTATTGGCAATGTCTAGAAAGTTCTGTCTAAGGAGAGGTTTGGTCACCTAATTGCGCGCCAGTAAGGAGAAATTCTTATTAGAAAGCCCCCTCTTTCCTAGAAACTGCCTGGTTGTCAGTATTGTGATTCTGTAATATTATTTGTGAATAATTAATTATTGATTTATATGATGAGGAAAATATTGATTTTATGTGGATATAGATGGAGAAAATTTTTAATGTGACAATTGTTAAAAATTAATATCTTATCTTTTTCTGATAAAATAATTCATTTAAATTTATTATTATATTTTAATAATATAGTAATGGTGATAGTTTTACAATGAATGTGGGATATATGAATATATGAGAAGAAAGAGTATTTTTGTTGCATTAAATGATTAACACATATTTTGTGTGTCGGTGGACCCCATTTCTTTACTGAAATTTGATTATAGCCTGTAAAATCGTCCGTATGTGGATTTCGGTCAATTTTTGCTTGGAATTTGGAAAAACTTTCTTCTGCAAAGTTGTAGAGAATTGAATTTCCTATAAAAACTCGCGAGATTCGAATTTTCTGATAAAAGGGCTATTTATTATGAATTATTGAAGTTCCGTAATTCTAAAATAATTGATTTTTGGAAGTTTTAAATATTTTATTTATGAAAAACGTTTTTCTTACCATTTTTCTAGAAGATTGGCATGTGGGAAATGCTAAGATCTGATTTCAAAGGTGGGCTTGAAAATTATATATATATATATATATATATATATATATATATATATATATATATTATATTCAATTTTCTGCTTTGGTGTTCTAAGCATTTTTCCTATAAATAGGGTGCTTAGGTTAGAATTGAAAATCACATCAGAAACTGAAGTTTTCTCTCTATTTCTCTCTCTATATTATCGAGTGTATTCTTGTGAGTATTTTGATATCTTGAGTGTTGCTATACGGTGTAAGTTCGTTCAGCGTTATTCCAGTCAGAAGTACTGCTCTTTTGAGGTAAGGGATAGTAAGGGATGTTATTTTATTCGAAAATGATATTATTTCTTCAATATCATTATGCCGAAATATTGGTTGGAAATTTTTATCAAATTTAAAACTTTTTATGTCGGAGTTACTATTCATGAGTTACTATTCACGAGTTACTATTCATGAGTTACTATTCACAATTTACTATTCACGAGTTACTATTCACGACGGGTTACCATTCATGAGTTACTATTCACGGGTACTATTCACTACAAAATTGGTTTCTTTTTCTAACCAAATTATAGTTGATTTATGAATATTACTCTGGAGATTAAAACTATGTATTGATTATATTGATTTTATTATCATATATAACATTTTTATAACCCTGATGTTGAAATTCTCTTTCACTGGAGTGTAAAGATGGGTAGATTATTGGTATGATCATGACTAGAGTTCTCTTTGTCCAGTAGTGAAAAGTTAAATTGTGACTGGTATGATTATGACCATTGAATTTATAATTGAATATCTTTAGCTTAGTGCAAAGGTGAATTGATCAACATGGTTATAATTATTGTTTATATAAATTTTGAAATGATTATATATTTCTTTGAGATATGAATATCTTTGGCCCGTAGTGCAAAGATGAATTATTGATGAATATCTTTGGCATGTAGTGCAAAGATGAACTGTTGATGAATATATTTGGCCTGTAGTGCAAAAATGAATTTATTAGTATGATTATGAACATGAATTGTGATTTGGTATAACCCTGACCTTTGATGTTTCAGGTAAAGACATGTGATAAAAATTATCTTCGTCCTGGATGAGAAAAAGAATTTAGAACTACAATTATGATTATGAGTTATTCACATGATTGTGGACAGGAACTGTTTATTGATGTTACAGGGTTAAAACGTTGTTGGTGGACTTTTAACATGGAGAAGATAATAGACTTTATGGTCTATTTGACTCTTCTAATGGATTGCTCGTTCCGCTACAACTATGGTTGAAAAGTTTTATCATCTACCATATGTTCTAAATCTCTGATTTATTACTGATGAAGACTATTGATAACTTATTTATCTTTAGTCATAATATTCTTTACTGAGCTAGTTGTGCTCACCCCTTTGCTTCACAATTCCTTTCAGGTAATAAAAGTGTAGCTGAGTCGAGCGGGGGATAACAGGGGAATAGAACGGTGGTCATCATTTAGTAGTTATATTTGGTGAATCAACTAGGGTGAGGCGAACCTAACGTTGGAAGGGTGTTTTGCCACTATCATACAAGATGTCTATTGGGTCAACCAAGGATAATTCTGTGGCCATATGATATCTATCATAACCTAGACGCATGACCTCCCATGTACGAAGGTTTCCTTGAGCACTTCCAAAAGGTTTTAATTTCTAAAACAGTTTTTGACTATACCTTTATGTAAGGTGTCATTGTGAGGTGCTGTCCACGGTTGGGACATGAGCCACATTTGGTATATATTTGTATCCAAACTCACAGCATATGTGTTGTTGTATTTTGCACGACAATTGTTGTAATAAAGTTGTAGTTATTTTCTGTACCATGTATTTGGCGACTCAGAATAGGTTGGATGGAATGGACCTATTTTGGGGGCGTCACAACGTGGATTACCGCATGGCGGATAAAAATCCATTTGCAGTTTCGTATATTCTATTATACTCGTATGAGATATCATTTCTTTTGTACTCGTCATGGAATATCATTTTCTTTGGTATTTTTTTTACGAGTTACTATTCACGGGTTACTATTTACTTTAGTATTATTCACTCGGGTATTAGGGGCACTTTTCGTGTCGAGGTACTATTCACGAGTTACTATTCACGGGTTACTATTTACCCAAATTACAATTCACCAGAATATTATTCACTCAGGTATTTGGGGTACTTTTCATATCAGGGTACTATTCATGAGGTACTATTCCCGAAGTACTATTCACGGGGTACTATTTACCCGAAAAATATATTTTTTTTCTGTCCAAATTATTTTTGGTACATGAATATTATTCTTGAATTTTACTCTACAAAGCAATATCGTGTTGACAATTTGGACGTTATTGATTTCTAGATAAATTAAATTATAAATCTTTAAAATTTATCCTTGAACTTGTTTTATTGAATTATTATGTCATTGTCATCATCCTAATGCTTATATTGTGATGAAAGTCATCTTTAGCTTACGTCCAAAGATGGACTGTTGATTATTGGTTTTACAGTTGTATATCTTTGACTTACGTGCAAAGATGAACTATTGATTGATAAGTATCTTTGGCTTATGCGCATAGATGAACTGTTTATTGGTATGATTATGACCAGGGATCATTCGGTATAATCATGACCCGTAATGTTATAGATGATGTGGTAAAAGTCCTCATTGGCCCGTAGTGCATTGATGGACAGTTATTGGTATGATTATAACCAGGGATTATTCGGTATAATCATGACCATTGATGATTACATGAATATCCTTGGCTGTAGTGCAGGGATGATTCGATGATGCAGATTATTTATTAAGCTGAGTCTCAGCGATAAAATATTGATTATACACTTTTAATTCGTAGAAGATAGTAGATATCATGCTCTACTTGACTCTTCTAATGGATTGCTTATTCCGCTGTAGTTATTAATCTAAAACTTGTTGTCTATAGTATTCTATCAGTTGTTATACTGTTGAAGGCTAAGGATAATTTATTATGCATTATCTTAGTCATAATATTTCTTACTAGGCTAGTTGAGCTCACCCTTTTTTTTCGCTGCTCTCTTCAAGAAATGAGAATATAGCTGGGACTGGTCGGGGAACGGATTGATGGTCCAGATGGTTGTTTTAGTAGTCCTCACTATTCTGTGAAATAGTGTGACAATAAATATAATGCGGACTCCATTGAGTGTGGATATTGTCTAGATGACAATATTCTTATTAAAACTCTTAGATTATGTTTAGTCGTATTTTACACGACTGTTATATAATTAAGTTGTATTTGAGTTATGTACCATGTATCTGACGACCCAAGATGGGTGATGTATACCTGTTTTGGGGGCGTCACAGTTGGTATCAAAGCTTAGGGATATGATCCCTGGCTGAGATGTGAAATAAGAACTAGGAGGGGAGAGACGGGAAATTCCATCGCTAGTATGACCTACCTAAGTTATTTGATATTTAGTTGGTCGGTCATAATATAGGGATATTATGTGATATGTTAATTTGTTTAATTAACTCTTGTTTTATGGCAGCTTTTAAGAATGGCAGCAGAGAACGTTAACAATGGAGTGAATGAGACCATGGAGACACCTCTAATCGCCAACCAGGATAATGTGATGTCAGGCGAAGAAGGAATTAGAGATATTCTTATGGTGAGAGAAGAATTAATAGTTGCACTCGAGCTAGTCGCAGAGGTAACAGCTGAGAGTGAGGAAGAAGAGGAACCTGAGGAGAATTTATTAGAAGAATTTTATGATTGAAATGTAGAACTGCAAAATCGTATTCATGAGTTAGAAGAGCATGCTGAAGAACGACAGGCGGTCGTGGAGCAAAAAGATGCAACAATTCAAGCTTGTGTTACCCGATATATGATGCTTGAACATAAGCACTCTTTGGCAGAGTATAAGATGATAAAGTTGGAATCTGAGCTGAAAAAAGAAACAACTGAACAAGTGAGAATGAGTGATGCATGGGTAAAAGCCGCACGACGCGTTGATATTGTGGAAAGAGATATCCAATCTAAGAAGGCTAAAATAGATGATATGTATTTCTCTTTTTGGACAGCAATTGAGAGAACCCAACATCGAGTTTTGAATTACCATGTACATTGCGGTCAACCCCAATTCGATATAGATCGAAGATTAATGATTCAGATCATGGAACAGGAGTATGATGAAGCAGTTGAAGGTGGAATATGCCCTATAGAAAAGTCAATTTCAACGGTATTGATGACACCAAATGCAGCCCCAGACAAGTCAAAGCCGGGTAGTTCAGGCGAGAGCGGTTGTCATGACTTCCCAAAAAGCTAGTAACCCGAACGAAGTTAGCATGGGTTAGTTAATTATAAATTCTTGCGAAGTCTATACCTTATTTGATACCGGTTCTACCTATTCTTTTATCTCTCTTGCTTGCGCTCAACGTTTAAATTTGACTCCGGAGATATTAGACTTTGACTTATCGGTTGAAACTCTGTTAGGAGAAACCTCGTTACCTCCACTGTTTATAAATCTTGTTTGATTCAAATAGACACTTTCACGTTACCTTTCGATCTTATCTCTTTAAAAATACTTACCTTTGATGTAATTTTAGGAATCGATTGGTTAACTACTCATCATGCTTTTCGTAAGGTTGTTAGCTTTCATATTCCTAACCAACCTATCATGTGAATTCAAGCAACCAAACCCTAAAGTCAATCATTATCATACCAAGCCATAAGTAAAGAGCCCTGAGCCTTTCGCTGGTGACTTCCAAGTCTTGGAATACAACGAAGCCAGACTATCCGTAGGGGACACCGTGAATAACAATGACAAGTTGATAGGTATCAATGTGACGTACTATCCAAGTCTTGGATGAGAGTCACAGTTTTGAATAATATTTCTATTGTTAATAAATTTCCTGACGTATTCTCTGAAGACTTCCTGGCCTACCCCAGAGCGTGAAATCGAATTTTGTATTGACCCCAGTACAAAACTCATTTCTAAAACCCTCAAATATTTTTCTTCACCCAAAACGAACGTAACGTACACCAAAGATGTTGGCTCGAGATGTTGAAGATTACGACTATACCATGCAATATCATTGTGGAAGAGCGAACGTGGTAGCTGACGCGTTGAGTAGAAGATCGTATGCGTTTACGAGTGCGATGTTGTTAACACAAAAACCCATTTCGTGTAACTTACAAATGATGAAGATAGAGTTAAAGACTCTAGGGACCCACGTGAAGATAATGAATATACGAGTAGAATCGACTTTAATCGATAAAGTTAAAGTCGCTCAAGCTACACACCCGAATCTGATGAATGTGAAGAAGAAGGTTCAAGAAGGCGTTATCTCAACCCTCGATTTAATTGGCCCATTTGAAATCCTCGATCGAGTAGGAACTATGGCCTATAGACTCGTTTTACCGCCAAGTATGTCGCGTATTCATAACTTTTTTTTTACATATTGATGTTACGTAAATATGTGGACGACCCGAACCACATTATTGAATTAGAACTAGACGAGATAGCAGAAGATTTAACGTATGAGGAGATACGTGTTAAAATCTTGGATAAGAAGGATCACATTCGACACTCAAAGGTTATACCTCAAGAGTTAGAATTTGAAATAAAGTCAAGGTATCCTCACCTATTCAGCATACCAGGTACGTACGTAAATTTCAATGGCCAAATTTCATAAGGAGGGGAGGTTGTAAGACCCCGAATTTTATGAAATGAAAGTATTCAATTTTCTTATAATTATTATTTTATTTCGTAAATGGTTAAATTGATAAAAGGTTAAAGTTAAGGGTGATATGTGAAAATTTTGCAAAGTATGCAAGTTGTTATAAAATATTCTTTTTATTGGGGAATATCCGTACGACGGCACAATTATTAGTGGACCTCACAACGGAAGTATTGTCGTAGTAAGAAAACGACAGAATTATCTTTTTATAAAAATAACGGCGAAAGTGTTACCGTTAAAACTATTGAACTACCCGATAGTAAAAGTACAGTAATACGCGTGGTTGCATAGTAGCACACGGTATTGATTATTGATGCTTACGTAAGAAGTCACTCAGTTTTATTCAATTATTGTTATAGTAATTGCTGCATCATATCTCTTATATTATTGATTCAATTATTGTTACAATATCATCTGTATAATATGTTATATTATTAAATCAATAATTGAGACGACAAAGTTATTCATATTATTATTTGTAATATTGAAAATGTCTAGAAGTTCTGTCAAAGAGAGGTTAGATAATCTAATTGTGTGCTAATAGGGAGAAATCCTTATCGGAAAGCCCCCTCTTTCCTGGGAATGACCTGGTTGTTAAATATTGTGAGTTATAATATTAATGATGAATAAGTTCGTATTGATTAAAGATGAAATGGATAGTTACATTGTGTTGAAATCATTAGTGTTAGTAGAAATCGATATTTATTTCGTTAATAATTAATGTCTGGAAGTTATATTGACCAATCGGGTAATTAACCGGATAAATGAGCAATTAATTGTTATTAATTCACATGCTTATAATTATGTGTTCACATATGTGTACTATTGATTCACATGATTTACTATTAGGGAAGTTGGTGCAAGATTGATAATACTTGCATGACTAAATTAAAAATGAAGGTATAATTGAAGGTACTATACTATAATTAATTTTTTCACATGTTTAGAACTATTGAGTCACATGATTTACTATTGATTCACATGATTTACTATTAGGGGAGGTGGTGCAAGTTTGATAATACTTGCAGGACTAAATTAAAAATAAAGAAAAAGAGGGAGGTATGGTACTTAATATTTCGAGCCCCAAAATGTGCAATTATTGAAACTATATTTTCCTATAAATAGAAGCTCATTCTTCCTTCATTTTTCACAAATTCACTAAAGCTATAGAGCAATTTTTATAGAGAGAAATTATAGAAAGAAAGAAGAAAAGAAGTCTGCTACTTCACCATTTCAGTATCCAGTTTTCTTCTAAGGTAAGGGGTATTATTTCTTTCGTATTCATGAAGAGAGCTTCTGTTATTCCATTTTTTATTATTATGTTGGAATAACTTGTCTATGCGAAGTACCGCATACATGGTGAAATTCTTCTGTTATTCCATTCTTTATTATTCTGTTGGAATATCCTGTCTGTGCGGATTACGCATGACCTAGTTCCATTCTTTATTATTCTGTTGGAATATTCTGTGCGTATTATGCATGTCCTGGTTCCATTATTTATTATTCTGTTGGAATAACCTGTCTGTGCGGTCTATCGCATGGCTGGTGAATTCTTCTGTTATTCCATTCTTTATTATTCTGTTGGAATAACATGTCTATGTGGATTACCGCATGCATGGTGAATGATCCTTCGTATTATTCTTTATTAAATTGTGAAAATGATCTGTCTACGTGGATTATCGCATGGCGGATAAAAACTCATTTGCAGTTTTGTATATTCTATTATACTCGTATGAGATAATATTTCTTTTGTACTCGTTATGGAATATCATTTTCTTTGGTAGTTTTTTTACGAGTTACTATTCACGGGTTACTATTCACTCTAGTATTATTCACTCGGATATTCGGGGCACTTTTCGTGTCGGAGTACTATTCACGAGTTATTATTCACCCAAATTACTATTCACCCGAATATTATTCACTCAGGTATTTGGGGTACTTTTCATATCAGGGTACTATTCACGAGGTACTATTTACCCGAAAAATATATTTTTTTTCTGTCCAAATTATTTTTGGTACATGAATATTATTCTTGAATTTTACTCTACAAAGCAGTATCGTGTTGACAATTTGGACGTTATTGATTTCTGGATAAATTAAATTATAAATATTTAAAATTTATCCTTGAACTTATTTTATTGAATTATTATGTCATTGTCATCATCCTCATGCTTTTATTGTGATGAAAGTCATCTTTGGCTTACGTGCAAAGATGGAATGTTGATTATTGGTTTTACAGTTGTATATCTTTGGCTTACGTGCAAAGATGAACTATTGATTGATGAGTATCTTTGGCTTATGCGCATAGATGAACTGTTTATTGGTATGATTATGACCAGGGATCATTCGGTATAATCATGACCCGTAATGTTATAGATGATGTGGTAAAAGTCCTCATTGGCCCGTAGTGCATTGATGGACAGTTATTGGTATGATTATAACCAGTGATTATTCGGTATAATCATGACCATTGATGATTACATGAATATCCTTGGCCGTAGTGCAGGGATGATTCGATGTTGCAGATTATTTATTAAGCTGAGTCTCAGCAATAAAATATTGATTATACACTTTTAATTCGTAGAAGATAGTAGATATCATGATCTACTTGACTCTTCTAATGGATTGCTTATTCCGCTGCAATTATTAATCTAAAACTTGTTGTCTATCGTATTCTATCAGTTGTTATACTGTTGAAGGCCAACAATAATTTATTATGCATTATCTTAGTCATAATATTTCTTATTGGGCTAGTTGAGCTCACTCTTTTTTTTCGTTGTTCTCTTCAGGAAATGAGAATATAGTTGGGACTGGTCGGGGAACGGATTGACGGTCCATATGGTTGTTTTAGTAGTCCTCACTATTCTGTGAAATAGTGTGACAATAAATGTAATGAGGACTACATTTGAGTTTGAATACTGTCTATGAGACAATATTCGTGTAAAAACTCTAAGCTACGATGTTGAATGTTGTCGTATTATATAAAAGAGATTTGTATTTAATCTATGTACCATATATTTGACGACCCAAAATGGGTGTGTATAACTGTTTTGGGAGCGTCACAAATATATATATATATAAAGAGCAGAATCCTTAAATAGCAGAACGCCTTAAATAGCCGAATTTTATCAAAACGACGTCATTTTGATAAGACGCGGTGGCATTTTTGTAAATATGTAGTGACATGGTATTTATAAAAATGCCACCGCGTCCTTATAAAACGGCGTCGTTTGGATAAAATTATGCTACTTAAGACATTATGCTATTTAAGGATTATGCTCTTGATCCTTCCTATATATATATATATATATATATATATATATATATATATATATATATATATATATAGGAAAATGATCCACAGCAAATATTTGCTATGAATGAAAATTAGACAAATAGCATCATAATCATCCATTTCAATAATCAAGAACGCAGATTAAATATAAAAATTGCTTGTCCACCATACGAAGCGGGAAAGTGAAAAATTTCAAAGACCATCCGCCGTACGAAGTAGCGGATGGTAAGGCATAGGAATATATGACAACAGTCAACTAGTGGAATTAGTCTTGCGTCATGCAATAGGAATCCACCAATATGCCAGCCAACAGTCTTGCGTCATGGATGTTTGCTCTCCATTTTTCTTAATATTATTTGTTTAACCCTTTCGCATTTTATTTTTTTATTGATCAACATATCCGCAACTGGGATTATAACTCCCAATCAAATAAAATCTGAAAACAAACGGGAGAAGAGAATCCTTACCTGATAGAGTTGCTCTGTTTTGGCATCAGATTTTCCAGGGGAATGATAGAATGCACCAGCAACAGATGGGGAATTCCTATTGCATGACCCAGATTTACCAGCAGATGGGGAATGATAGAATGCACCAGCAACAGCAACAACAGCATCAGAATCACCAGCAGGCATCTCCCAAGGATGATTCTCAAGGGTCGGTACAGTAGATTGACATGAAAATGTTAAAACTTGAGCTGGTATTTTTTGATACTTGGTTTGTGTATTGTATAATTTCATTTGTGAAGAAGGTTATGGCAACTGAGAGAATTCTATAGGCATTGGGATTTACTTTTTGGCCGGTCCTCTTTGTTGGCAGCTTCATCCGAGTCTCTAAATACAGGTGCTTCTGGCCCTTTTGATTTTTTTGATACAATTTTGCTGTAATGCAAAGAACTTTTAGATCATATTATTATAGAATTTCTGTGGTCTGAATGTGCATGTGGAATTGTGCAGGGCCATATGATTTGGATTTTGGGTTAGCTTCTTTAATTTCAGAGGTGTGTTTTTTATCTTGTGAGGCAACCTTCAATTGCTCGTCCTGGTTTTGAATCTAAATAGAGTGCTGATAAGCTTCTTTGGCCTGCATCCTAGAAAATCTGATGTCAAAACAGAGCAACTCTATCAGATAAGGATTCTCTTCTCCCGTTTGTTTTTAGATTTTATTTGATTGGTAGTTATAATTCTAGTTGCGGATATGTTAAACAAATAATATTAAGAAAAATGGAGACCAAACATCCATGACGCAAGACTGTTGGCATATTGGTGGATTCCTATTGCATGACGCAAGACTAATTCTACTAGTTGACTGTTGTCATATATTCCTATTGCATGACGCAAGAATGTTGGCTGGCATATTGATGTTGGCTGGCATATTGGTGGATTCCTATTGCATGACGCAAGACTAATTCCAGTCAAATCATCCCAAAACTGTTGTCATATATTCGTATTGCATGACGCAAGAAGGTTGGCTTATTTTACCATCCGCTACTTCGTCTGGCTGATGGTCTTTGAAATTTTTCACCTTCCGCTACTTCGTATGGCGGATAAACAATTTCCATATTTAATCTGTGTTCTTAATTATTGGAATGGATAGTTATGATATTATTTATTTAATTTTTATCCATAATAAATATTTATTGTGACGCCCCCAAAATTAGGTATACATCACCCATCTTGGGTCATCAGATACATGGTACAAAATACAAATACAAACTTAATTATACAAATGTCGTGTAACATACGACAATACATAAACTGAGAGTTCTAATAGGAATATTGTCATCTAGACAATATCCATACTCAAGGAGTCCTCATTACATTTATTGTCACACTATTTAACAGAATGGTGAGGACTACTAATGCTATCTTCTGGACCATCACTCCTTTCCCTGACTCGTCCAAGCTATATTCTCATTTCCTGAAGAGAACATTGAAAGAAAGGGTGAGCTCAACTAGCCCAGTAAGAAATATTATGACTAAGATAATGAAGAATAAATTATCAATAGTCTTCAACAATGTTAAACTGATAAAATACAATAGACATCAAGTTTAACTGCAGCGGAATAAGCAATCCATTAGAAGAGTCAAGTAGAGAATAAAACCTACTATCTTCTATGATTTAAAAATATTTTCATCAACTTTTATCATTGAGACTCAGCTTAATAAATAAACCACATCTTCTAATCATCATTGTATTACGGGCCAAGGATATTCATTAAATCATCAATGATCATGACTATACCGAAAAACCCCTGGTCATAATCATACCACAAACTGTCTATCAATGCATTACAAGCCACTGAGGACTTTTACCACACCACTTATAACATCACAGTTCATGATTATACCGAATGATCCCTGGTCATAATCATACTAAGTCCATCTATGCACGTAAGCCAAAGATGACTTTTAACATAAAATAAACATGAGGATGATGACAATGTTATAGGAATTCAATTAAACAAGTTCAAGAATTAGTTTATCCAAGAACTAATAATATCCAAATTGTCAACATGATACTTCTTTGTAAAGTAACAGTCAAGAATGCTCAGAAGAATATTTTCATGAAAAGATACTGGATGAAGCGCGAATATCAAGGATATTCCACTAATTTCATGGAGTATAGAAATCAAAACTTTAACCAAATGAGTATAATAAAGAATATATGAAACTGCAAATGGATTTTCACCAGCCATGCGGTAATCCACGTATACAGATCATTTTCACAATTTAATAAGGAATGAATATAAAGGATCATTCACCATGCATGTGGCAATCCACATAGACATGTTATTCCAACAGAATAATAAAGAATGGAATAACAGAAGGATTCACCATGCATGCGATAGAGACCGCACAGACAGGTTATTCCCAACAGAATAATAAATGCGGAATAATAAATATGGAACCAGGTCAGGTGAAATTCACACCGACAGGATATTCCGACAGAATAATAAATGCGGAATAATAAATATGGAACCAGGTCAGGTGAAATTCACATCGACAGGATATTCCGACAGAATCGTAAAGAACGGAATAATAAAAGAATTTCACCAAGTATGCGGTACTTCGCATAAACAGGTTATTCCAACATAATAATAAAGAATGGAATAACAGAAGAAGATCACCAAGTATTGGGTAAATCGCATATACAGGTCATTCCACCAAGTATAGGGTAAACCACGTATACAGGTTATTCCAACAGAATAATAAAGAATGGAATAACATAAGTTCTCTTCATGAATAAGAAAGAATAACACCCCTTACCATTTTAAAGAAGAACTGAAATAAAGAAGTAGTTAAGTGGCAGAATACTCTTCTTCTTTCTCTCTATAGTTTCTCTCTCTAGAGTTCAGTGAATTCCTCAGAAATAATGAAGGAATGAGCTTCTATTTATAAGCTTGGTAGAGTAAGGGTAAAATAGTCTTTTCGCCATAATTTATGACATCATCGCTTACATCATCGATCAGATGACATCATTGCATACATCATCGATCAAATGACATCATTGCTTACATCATCCTTCTGATGACATCATTGCTTACCTCATCCTTCCGATGACATCATCGCTTATATCATCAGAATTCAAATTCAAATTGTTCTCTTTCACCTCATTTTTCTTGTATACCATGAATTTACTATAATAATGTTACCATTCAAATTATAAAAAAAATATACTATCATATAATCACATTATACTACTATAATATAATATTATAATAATATATTTAAATGAATTATTGATTTACTAATATAATTTCAACCAACGGTCTGAAAAATTAGTACATTTCCTCATAGAATAATATTGTACCCAAAAATGATTTGGACCGAAAATAAATATATTATCCGGGTGAATAGTAACTTGTGAATAGTAACTCCTGAATATTAACTCGTGAATAGTAACTCTGACACAAAAAGTGTCTCAAATACTCGAGTGAATAATACTAGAGTGAATAGTAATTTAGATGAATAGTAACTCGTGAATAGTAACTCGTGAATAGTAACTCCGACACAAAAAGTGTCTTAAATACTCGAGTGAACGATACTAGAGTGAATAATAATTTAGGTGAATAGTAACCCGTGAATAGTAACTCATGAATAGTAACTCCGACACAAAAAGTGTCTCAAATACTCGAGTGAATAATACTAGAGTGAATAGTAATTTAGATGAATAGTAACCCGTGAATAGTAACTCGTGAATAGTAACTCATGAATAGTAACTCCGACATAAAAAGTGTCCTAAATACTCGAGTGAACAATACTAGAGTGAATAGTAATTTGGGTGAATAGTAACTTGTGAATAGTAATTCGTAAATAGTAACTCATGAATAGTACTCCGACACAAAAAATATCCCAAATACTCGAGTGAACGATACTAGAGTGAATAGTAATTTGGGTGAATAGTAACCCGTGAATAGTACCTCGTGAATAGTGACCATGTATTTTATGACAACTTGTTTACTTTAAAAAAAAATTTACATATCACCCTTAACTTTAACCTTTTATCAATTTAACCATTTACCAAAATAGAAAAATTGAATACTTTTATTTCATAAAATTCGGGGTCTCACAATCTCCCCTCCTTATGGAATTTCGCCCTCGAAATTAACGTACGTACCTGATATTCGAAGAGATGAGAATACCTTACTTTCTTTTCGGATTGTACCTTTCCGGATAATTCCTCTCTATCATGATATTTCCATTTCTCATCTCCTGTATTTCGAATATCATTCTAGAATATACCTTCAAAACAAAGGTTAATCGACATACCACAATTTATCCACTTATTAAGTAAACAATTTCAGCTTAGGTAAGTCACACCCTAGCGAAGTATATTACTCATCTTCTAGACTAATATCTCCGTCAGTGACCATATCCCTGTAACATCAATCAACAATTTTTGTCCACAATCATATGAATAACTCATAATCATAATTGTGATTCTGAATTACTTTTCGCACCCAAGAAGAAGAAAATTTACATAACCTATCTTCACCTGAAACATCAAAAATCATGGTTATACCAAATCACAATTCCTGCTCATAATCATACTAATAAATTCATCTTTGCACTACGGCTAAAGATTTACAACTGTATAACCAATAATCAACAGTTAATCTTCGCACTACAGGCCAAGGATATACAACTGTAAAATCGATAATGCTGAGACTCAGCTTAATAGTATCACGACCACGAATTATCCATGCACTACGTGCCAAAGATAATCGTGTTTTCAATTACGGTCATGATTATACCAAACAATCCCTGGTCATAATCATACCAAGTCCATCTATGCACGTAAGCCACAGATGACTTTTACCACATCTATGAATTAATATTTCATTGCTGAGACTCAGCTCAATAATTAATCCACATCATCGAATCATCCCTGCACTACAGGCCAAGGATATTCTTTAGTATCACGACCACGAATTATCCATGCACTACGTGCCAAAGATAATCATATTTTCAATTACGGTAATGATTATACCGAACAATCCCTGGTCATAATCATACCAAGTCCATCTATGCACGCAATCCACAGATGACTTTTACCACATCTATGAATTAATATTTCACTGCTGAGACTCAGCTCAATAATTAATCCACATCATCGAATCACCCTTGCACTCCGGCTAAGGATATTCTTTAGTATCACGACCACGAATTATGCATGCACTACGGCTAAAGATAATCGTGTTTTCATCAACGGTCCTGATCATGCCATAAAATAATTAGTCTTTGCACTACGGCCAAAGAGAATCCATAGCCATAATCATACCAAAAACTGTCCATCAATGCATTACGGGCCAATGAGGACTTTTTCCACATCATTTGTAACATTACGGTTATGATTATACCGAATAATCCTTGGTCATAATCATACCAAGTCCATCTGTGCACTACAGGCCACAGATGACTTTCAACAAAATATAAACATGAGAATCAGGTATTGACGTATATAGGGTTTCAAACCTCTTAGAAACTTTCGTGTCATTCGCTCCTCATTATCGACCAAATGGGATGCAAATCGGGATAACTCTGCAAACTTAACCTCGTACTGCGATATGGTCATATTATTTTGCTCCAATGCTTATCTCAACATTGTTAGATGTCATTTTCAAACACTGCCACAAAACAAGGGTTAATTAACATATCACATATTATTCCTATACTCTGACCGACCAATTAAATACCAAATAAACTTAGGTAGGTCATACTAGCAAAGGAATTCCCCGTCTCTCCCCTCCTAGTTCTTATCTTACATCTTAGCCAGGGATCATATCCCTAAGCTCTGATACCAACTGTGACGCCCCCAAAATTAGGTATACATCACCCATCTTGGGTCATCAGATACATGGTACAAAATACAAATACAAACTTAATTATACAAATGTCGTGTAACATACGACAATACATAAACTGAGAGTTCTAATAGGAATATTGTCATCTAGACAATATCCATACTCAAGGAGTCCTCATTACATTTATTGTCACACTATTTAACAGAATGGTGAGGACTACTAATGCTATCTTCTGGACCATCACTCCTTTCCCTGACTCGTCCAAGCTATATTCTCATTTCCTGAAGAGAACATTGAAAGAAAGGGTGAGCTCAATTAGCCCAGTAAGAAATATTATGACTAAGATAATGAAGAATAAATTATCAATAGTCTTCAACAATGTTAAACTGATAAAATACAATAGACATCAAGTTTAACTGCAGCGGAATAAGCAATCCATTAGAAGAGTCAAGTAGAGAATAAAACCTACTATCTTCTATGATTTAAAAATATTTTCATCAACTTTTATCATTGAGACTCAGCTTAATAAATAAACCACATCTTCTAATCATCATTGTATTACGGGCCAAGGATATTCATTAAATCATCAATGATCATGACTATACCGAAAAACCCCTGGTCATAATCATACCACAAACTGTCTATCAATGCATTACAAGCCACTGAGGACTTTTACCACACCACTTATAACATCACAGTTCATGATTATACCGAATGATCCCTGGTCATAATCATACTAAGTCCATCTATGCACGTAAGCCAAAGATGACTTTTAACATAAAATAAACATGAGGATGATGACACTGTTATAGGAATTCAATTAAACAAGTTCAAGAATTAGTTTATCCAAGAACTAATAATATCCAAATTGTCAACATGATACTTCTTTGTAAAGTAACAGTCAAGAATGCTCAGAAGAATATTTTCATGAAAAGATACTGGATGAAGCGCGAATATCAAGGATATTCCACTAATTTCATGGAGTATAGAAATCAAAACTTTAACCAAATGAGTATAATAAAGAATATATGAAACTGCAAATGGATTTTCACCAGCCATGCGGTAATCCACGTATACAGATCATTTTCACAATTTAATAAGGAATGAATATAAAGGATCATTCACCATGCATGTGGCAATCCACATAGACAGGTTATTCCAACAGAATAATAAAGAATGGAATAACAGAAGGATTCACCATGCATGCGATAGAGACCGCACAGACAGGTTATTCCCAACAGAATAATAAATGCGGAATAATAAATATGGAACCAGGTCAGGTGAAATTCACACCGACAGGATATTCCGACAGAATAATAAATGCGGAATAATAAATATGGAACCAGGTCAGGTGAAATTCACACCGACAGGATATTCCGACAGAATCGTAAAGAACGGAATAATAAAAGAATTTCACCAAGTATGCGGTACTTCGCATAAACAGGTTATTCCAACATAATAATAAAGAATGGAATAACAGAAGAAGATCACCAAGTATTGGGTAAACCGCATATACAGGTCATTCCACCAAGTATAGGGTAAACCACGTATACAGGTTATTCCAACAGAATAATAAAGAATGGAATAACATAAGTTCTCTTCATGAATAAGAAAGAATAACACCCCTTACCATTTTAAAGAAGAACTGAAATAAAGAAGTAGTTAAGTGGCAGAATACTCTTCTTCTTTCTCTCTATAGTTTCTCTCTCTAGAGTTCAGTGAATTCCTCAGAAATAATGAAGGAATGAGCTTCTATTTATAAGCTTGGTAGAGTAAGGGTAAAATAGTCTTTTCGCCATAATTTATGACATCATCGCTTACATCATCGATCAGATGACATCATTGCATACATCATCGATCAAATGACATCATTGCTTACATCATCTTTCTGATGACATCATTGCTTACCTCATCCTTCCGATGACATCATCGCTTACATCATCAGAATTCAAATTCAAATTGTTCTCTTTCACCTCATTTTACTTGTATACCATGAATTTACTATAATAATGTTACCATTCAAATTATAAAAAAAACATACTATCATATAATCACATTATACTACTATAATATAATATTATAATAATATATTTAAATGAATTATTGATTTACTAATATAATTTCAACCAACGGTCTGAAAAATTAGTACATTTCCTCATAGAATAATATTGTACCCAAAAATGATTTGGACCGAAAATAAATATATTATCCGGGTGAATAGTAACTTGTGAATAGTAACTCCTGAATATTAACTCGTGAATAGTAACTCTGACACAAAAAGTGTCTCAAATACTCGAGTGAATAATACTAGAGTGAATAGTAATTTAGATGAATAGTAACTCGTGAATAGTAACTCGTGAATAGTAACTCCGACACAAAAAGTGTCTTAAATACTCGAGTGAACGATACTAGAGTGAATAATAATTTAGGTGAATAGTAACCCGTGAATAGTAACTCATGAATAGTAACTCCGACACAAAAAGTGTCTCAAATACTCGAGTGAATAATACTAGAGTGAATAGTAATTTAGATGAATAGTAACCCGTGAATAGTAACTCGTGAATAGTAACTCATGAATAGTAACTCCGACATAAAAAGTGTCCTAAATACTCGAGTGAACAATACTAGAGTGAATAGTAATTTGGGTGAATAGTAACTTGTGAATAGTAATTCGTAAATAGTAACTCATAAATAGTACTCCGACACAAAAAATATCTCAAATACTCGAGTGAACGATACTAGAGTGAATAGTAATTTGGGTGAATAGTAACCCGTGAATAGTACCTCGTGAATAGTGACCATGTATTTTATGACAACTTGTTTACTTTAAAAAAAAATTTACATATCACCCTTAACTTTAACCTTTTATCAATTTAACCATTTACCAAAATAGAAAAATTGAATACTTTTATTTCATAAAATTCGGGGTCTCACATTTACTATGAATCATTTCTTATATATATATATATATATATATATATATATATAATGTGTGTAAGAAACCGTGTGTGTAGTGTGTGAGCATAACATACATATATATATAGATATATAGAGGCCGGATCAGGTCCGGACTCCCGAATCGGATCAAAATTCGGATTTTTTTTTTTTTTTTAAAAAACAACTAAAAAAAAATAAATAATTATAGAACTTGAATTTTTACATAATACAGTGTTTTGGGTGTGATTTGGATATATATAACAAAATATGTATGTACAGTCTGTGCAGACTGTATATACATTTTTTGGTATAGGTATTCAAAACACGCCCAAAACATTGTATTATGAAAAAATTTCAGTTCCATAAAATATTATTTATTTTTTTTAGTTATTTTAAAAAAAAAGCAAAAAAAAAAAAAAAAATTCTCCGTTTTTTATCAGGTCCGGACTCCCGAACCTGATCCATTATATATATATAGTAAGGATCAAGTGCATACCTCTTATCTTACTCACTCTTGCTCACCCCCCTTTAGGCGACGGTTTCGGTCATACAACCGTCGTCTATACTTTTAGCGACGCTATATGTTGTCCGTCGCTAAAAGTATAGACGACGGTTGTATGACCAAAACCGTCGCCTAAAGGAGAGTGAGCACGGGTGAGTAAGATAAAGGATATGCACTTGATCCGGACCGTATATATATATATATATATAAATATATACGGAGAGGATCTAAAGCGGATTAAAACAAAAACACGCGGATTTCAGGGTCAACTCGTGGGTTGGTCCGACCCGGACCCTGAAATCCGCATGTTTTTGCCTTGGTCCGATTTTTGGTCCGTTTTAGATCTTCCCCGTATATATATATATATATATATATATATATATATATGATAATCGTTTATATATAGAACCATGCATGCATAACATTTGTGTGTGTTAAGAAAAAGTGTGCTGGCATCCTTAAATGCTTAAAAAATCGTGTACAACATGGTGGTCAAATTGTGCTTTAAATGATAAGTGAATTGATTTTGGCCCGAGCAGAATTGGAAATTCTTTCGCGTAAAAAATTATTTTCATCTTGACCGTTAAATTAAAAAATATATCATCCTAGCCACTCATTCAAAATTAATTTTTGAAAATTACATTTTTGCCCCCAACTTCAAAAATCTATAAATAAAAGGCCTTTCTTTCATTTTCAATTTACCAATTCACTTTTAAGAAAAACTTATTTATCTCTTACATACTCTCTCTCTAAGAAATTTTCTATCTCTCTTCTTATCAAAGTTCTAATCATTTGAGAAGAGAAAATTGGTCTAAGCATATTGAGATAAGTTGTTTGATTTAATGTATTTGAATTATCTCTTGCTTATTTATATTTATAAGATATACGAATATAAATTGTTATACACAATTTTATATATCTCCATTTCATCTATTTATCAAATAAAAGGATACCTGGGCGCCGCAAGGCTACGGAGATACACCTATACGGAGAGGAATTTAAACAGTACGATTCCTTATAGTCTTCATTAACCTTTTATTGATATTATTTATATAAATATCGTAAAATAGATACGACACTTGATAGTTCAAAACGACACTGAGATATTCCTCCAAAAAGAGGAGTCATCCGAACTGGATTTGAGAATCGTAGTGATCTATTGAAAATATTTATATAAATATCAATTGTGAAATTATAAATTTTATCGTACTTAGACGCCGCAAGGCTACAAAGATACACCTCTACCAAGAGAAATTCGAACCGTACGATTCCTTATAGTACGAAGTGATATTATTTATAAAAGTTCACATAATAGATAAAAAATTGTTATATATTATTTGAGTTAAACAAATATATTTGTTATATCAAGTATTGTTTAACTGATTTATTTATTATACTTGATATCTATCATCACAAGTATTTGTTCATAAATTCATTTATTCATAAAATACTTGTTGCATAATATAAAAATCATTTAAACTTTTATTTCATAAATTTAAGTGAATATATCTACTTAGCATATTTGATTCAAAGCTTAAAATAACTTATTTGCTTACTCAGAAACAATTTTACTTTAAAAGTTATTTAAACTTAAAGAGACTTTTCTTTTCTCAATAAAGAATAAATAATTCTTTATAAATTTGCATTAAATTATATATCTGCTTAAACAGAAGCATTTTTGAGCTAAAACTAAAATTGACTTATTTCTTTATTCAAGAAGCATTTTTCATAAAAAATATAAAAGTTATTTAAAACTTTTATAACAGTGCATAATTTATATATTTGCTTACACAGAAGCACTATTGATAAAAGCACATATTAATATCTGCTTACTAAGAAGCATAATTTCTCAAGTATAAAAGTCTTTGAACTTTTATAAATATATTTGCTCTTTAATTAATAACTGCCTATTTGAGAAGCATCAATCTGTACTAAATTATATCTGCTTATTTAAGAAGCATCCATCTGTACTAAATTCTTATATGCTTATTTGAGAAGCATATTGTTGTAATATCATTTGTAAAAAGAGAAAAGGTTAGAGTTAGTTTATTTTGTGTACCTGTGAGAAAGACGAGTAATTCTTCGACCAAGACCAGAGTCTTAGAGAGGTCAGCGGGAAGTTAGGTCTCTAGTGTACTTGTGAGGTGAGGAAGAGGCTGTTGTTTCAAAATCAGATCATAGAATAGAACCGAACTCTAAAGAAGTACAATTAAGCTTGAGGAGGGAGCGGGGAGCTTGCTGTCCAAGATAAATTAGTTGGGAATAGTTGGAAGTTTGTCTATAAAACTTTGTAAAGGCTTCTCCGTCTGTTGAAGGAGTATTTATTACTGATTGTAATAGGATCTCAAGTGTAAGACCCCATCTTATTATTAATAAAATCGAATTTTCTCTAATTATTATTTTGAAGAATAAGGTGTTAATTTGATATAATGTTGTAGTTATGGGTGAAATGTGCAAATTTTACAAAATAAGCAAGTAGTTATAAAATATTCATTTTTGTCGGTGAATATTCGTTTGGTCGTGGAATATTCTTGCTGTCGAAAAATATTCGTACGACGGCGCAGCTTTGTGTGGGCCCCATAACGGAAAGTGATTGGATGAAGAAAACGACAAGTATAGGTTGTTTATAAATAACGGCGTAATTATTACCGTTAATACTGTTGAAATACCCGGTGGTTAAAACACAGTAGCACACGGTATTGCACCAATTATTGATTCTTGCGTAAGAAGACACTACTCAATAATTGTTACAGTAATTACTGTTCAATATTTTATTTTATTGATTCAATAATTGCTACGTTGATATTTTATATTATTGTTATTTCAATAATTGTCGTTGCACAGTATTTTCCATTATCAGATCAATAATTCATATTATTTGAATAATATTATTAGATAGCATTATTGACAATGTCTAGAAAGTTCTATCTAAGGAGAGGTTTGGTCATCTAATTGCGCGCCAGTAAGGAGAAATCTTTATTGGAAAGCCCCCTCTTTCTTGGGAATGGTCTGGTTGTCATAATTGTGATTCTGTGATATTATTTGTGAATAATTAATTAAATGATAAGAAAATATTTATTTTTTTTGTGGATATAAATGAGGGATATATTTTTGTGGTTATAAATGAAAGAATAAATGCTGAGTTGTTTTATCAGTATTTTTATCGGAATGGAGGTATTAAAAATCAAACCAGTATTTTTGAGTTATATTGCATGAGTTATAATTTTTAATCCGACCGTTGGATCATTGTGATTTTTGGATATGTTATACATATGTAAGTTGAGAATATGTCCACAATTTTGAACCGTTAAAAATGAACGTATGATTTGTTATGAATTTTAAGAGATGACTGGTTCAGAAATTGTTGAAGTTTTAGAATTTATCATTTTGATAGAAAATTCTAGAATTGGTGGGCCCCACTTTTGGTTGGTGAGAAATGTGCTGAAATTTTTATTCAAATGTGGTGGGTGGAAATAGTAGCAGGTAAAGCCATCAGGTTGCAGGTCAAGTCTGCTTCGGCGTGCTAACATTTTTCTATAAATAGAGGGCTAAGTTAGAATTGAAAATCACACCAGAATTCATAAGTTTTCTCTCTTTCTCTCTCTATATTCTCAAGCGTATTTTGTGAGTATTTTGATACTTTGAGAGTTACTATTCAGCACAAGTTTCATTCAGTCTCATATACGATATTCTGATCAGAAGTACTGTTCGTTTGAGGTAAGGGATATTATTTTCTTCTTAAATGATATTATTTTCTTCAATATCATTATGCTAAAATATTGATATGAATTTTTTTATCAAATTTGGAACTTTTTGTGTTGGGATTACTATTCACGTATACGTCACTATTCACGTATATGACACTATTCACGAATACGGCACTATTCACAAAAAAATAAAAAATTTTCTTTTTGTCCAAGATGTCTATTATGGTTACTATCTTTGATTGTATCCATGTTTTGATATTTATTTTTGAATTCTCCTTCACAATTGGTTATTATGGAGTATTATTGCGCTTGGATAAACTAGAATACGAATCCCTAATATTTGTCCTTCTGTTTCATTGGATTCATTTTCTTTAAGATAATTTTTTATCATCATCAGTCCTAAATGATGATATTACTGAATATCTTTGGCCTGTAGTGCAAAGATGAATGATTAACTGATGAATATCTTTGGCCCGTAGTACAAAGATGAACAGGAGTTGAGATAAACATGACCGACTGGTGTTACAAATGAATATCTTTGGCATGTAGTGAAAAGATGAATATTTGATTAAAGATGGTTATTGATTGATGTTACAGGGATAAAATATCGTTGATGGACTTTTAAATCTTAAAAGATAGTAGAATTCATTCTCTACTTGACTCTTCTAATGGTTTGCTATTTCCGCTGCAGTTGTTGATCTAAAACTTGTTGTCTATTATATTTCATCAGATTTTTTTCCTGTTGAAGACTAATGATAAGTTGTTGTTTATTATTTTAGTCGTAATATTCTTTACTAGGCTAGTTGAGCTCACCCTTTTTCTTTTTGTTCCATTTTTCTCAAGAGGTGAGAATATAGCGGGAACTAGTCGGGGTATGGAGTGATGTTTTCAGTCAATTGTGTTAGCAGTCCTCACTATTTTATAAAATAGTATTTCAATAATTGTAATGAGGACTTATTTGAGTGTGGATATTGTCTAGAAGATAATATTTGTATTTAAACTCACAGTATTTGTGTTGTCGTATTTTGCACGATAATTATTTTAATGAAGTTGTTTTTGTTTATGTACCATGTATTTGGCGACTCAGAATGGGTGATGTATACTTATTTTGGGGGCGTCACAGTTGGTATCAGAGCTTAGGGATATGGTCATAATATAGGAGGGGAGAGACGAGTAAATCCTTCGCTAGTGTGTCCTACCTAAGCTTATTTGTTGGTTGGTCATAATATAGGGATATTATGTGATATGTTAATTTGTTTAACTAACCCTTATTTTATAGCAGTATTTAGGAATGGCTGCTGAGAACGTTAACAATGGAGTGTATGAGACCGTGGAAACACCTTTAGTTACCAATCAGGAAAATGTGTAACAGGCTGGCAATATTCCTCATGTAAACAACGTTACCGAGCAAACGATGAATGATGGAATGTTTAGGAGCTTTTTGCAGTTCATGCAAAATCAGACGAGGGAGACTCGTGTGCAGAATACGGGTGGAAATGATAACAACGCGCGGTTTGTCACGGCCAAGCAGTTTAAAGAGTTGGGACCACCAGACTTTCAGGGAAAGCCGGATCCGATCAAGGTGGAAACGTGGGTCAAGCAAATTACCAAGATATTCGATGTCTTGGGATGCACGGAGGAACAGAAGGTTCCATTCGCCACCTTTATGTTCCGCGGTGAGGCAGACTACTGGTAGGAGTCTGTGAAGCGTACCCAGCCTGACGCACTTAACATGTCCTGGGAAACGTTTTAGAAACTATTTAATGACAAGTACTTTTCTGAAAGTATTCGTCATATGAAGGAGGTAGAGTTTATTAGACTGGAACAAAATGACATGACGGTGTCCCAGTACGAGGCGAAGTTTGCAGAGTTATCCAGGTTTGCACCTCATTTGGTGGAGAATGAGGAACGAATGACAAGGATGTTTCTGAGAGGTTTAAAACCCGAGATTCGGCAATATCTTATCTCTCATAAATTTTCTTTATATTCAGATGTTGTAAATAAGGCTCAATTATTAGAGCGAGATAATGAGTATGTTCAACCGAGGGACCACAACCAGGGACATACCGGTGGTGGCAGTCATCGGAGCAATGAAAACCAGCAGGGAGGAAAGTATTCGGACAAAAGCGGTAACCACTCTGGTGGTAATCGTGGCCGTAATAATAGAAGGAGCGAGTCGGGAGGAGATTTCAAGAAGAGAAGGTACAACAATGATAACGTGAAGACGTCAGCACAAACATCAACTGTTTCTAGGGGAGGAGAACGACCACCGGTCGTATGTTACAAATGCGGAAAAGAGGGACATATCAGCCCAAACTGCCCACAACAATCCAAGGTATGTTATAACTGTGGAAAGGAGGGTCATATAGCTCGAGAGTATTCTATAGCAAAACCAAGTTCAGCGGGGATGGTGACTCCAAAATTTGTCTCGGATAAGTCAAAATCAGCGGTTCCTGGAAGAGCGTTTGTCGTGACTGGCCAAAACGCGAGAAACCCGAACGAGGTGATCACGGGTAAGCTAATCTTGAATTCTTGCGAAGTTTATACTTTACTAGATACCGGTTCTACCCATTCTTTTATCTCTCCTGCTTGTGCTCAACGTTTAAACTTGACTCCAGAGAAATTAGACTTTGACCTATCGGTGGAGACTCCGTTAGGAGAAACTTTCATTACATCTACAGTTTATAAATCTTGCTTAATCCAAGTTGGCACAATCACATTACCTGTTGACCTTATCTCTTTAAAGATACTTGCTTTTGATGTGATTTTAGGAATTGATTGGTTAACTACTCATCATGCCAAAATTGATTATTTTCGTAAGGTTGTTAGTTTCCATATTCCTAACCAACCTGTTATGCGAATTCAAGCAACCAAACCATTAAAATCAATCGCTGTCATATCAAGCCATAAAGCCATTCGTTTATTGAAAAACGGATGTCAAGCTTTCTTAGCCCATGTTATTGACTTGAACAAAAACACGTCAGATTTGAATAATATTTCTGTTGTTAGTGAATTTCCTGACGTATTTCCTGAAGAACTTCCTGGTCTCCCCCCAGAACGTGAAGTTGAATTCTTTATTGACCTTGAACCCGGTACAAAGTCCATTTCTAAAACCCCATATCGAATGACTCCTATTGAACTTCAAGAGTTAAAAGTCCAATTACAGGAATTGTTAGACATCGGTTTCATTCGTCCTAGTACGTCTTCTTGGGGTGCTCCTGTTTTATTCGTAAAGAAGAAAGACGGGAGTATGCAACTTTGTATCGACTATCGAGAATTGAACCATGTCACCATCAAGAATAGGTATCCGCTACCTCGCATTGATGACCTGTTCGACCAGTTGCAAGGAGCACAATTCTTTTCAAAGATCGATCTTCTTTCTGGATATCATCAGCTGAAGATTAAAACTGAGGATATTCCAAAGACTGTTTTCAGAACTCGGTACGGGCATTATGAATTCTCAGTTATGTCGTTTGGATTGACTAATGCTCCTGCTCCCTTCATGTATATGATGAACCTTGTATTCAAAGAATATTTGGATCAGTTCGGTGTTGTCTTTATTGATGACATCCTCATCTATTCCAAAAGCCGTGAAGATCATGAGCACCATTTGAAGCTGGTACTGCAAAGGCTTCGTGAAAACAAGCTATATGTCAAGCTAAAGAAATGTGAGTTCTGGCTTGAGGAAGTAGCATTCCTTGTGCACGTGGTGTCAAAACATGGAGTAGCTGTTGACCCGGCAAAGATTGAAGCAATACAAAGTTGGGAGCAACTGAAGTCGGTGACCGAAGTACGTAGCTTTCTGGGCTTAGCTGGATATTATCGGAGATTCGTGGAAGGATTTTCTAGAATCGCTACTCCGTTAACTCAGCTGACTCGGAAGGATACAAAATTCGGTTGGAGCGAGGATTGTGAGAAGAGTTTTCAAGAACTCAAGAGGAGACTCATTTCGGCACCTGTTCTGACAATACCATCTGGTTTGGATGTATTTGTTATCTACAACGATGCTTCAGGCAAAGGGTTAGGATGTGTTCTCATGCAACATGGGAAATGTGACACCCCCAAAAATAGGTATACATCACCCATTCTGAGTTGCCAGAAAAATACACTATAAAAATCAAATACAACTTCATTTATACAACTATCGTGTAAAATGCAACGACATGTATACTGTGAGTTTAAATACAAATACATATACCAACTCTGACTCATGCCATGATTGCGCCTTACATAAAGGTACAGTCAAAAACTATTTTAGAAATTAAAATCTTTGGGAAGTGCTCAAGGAAACCTTCGTACATGGGAGGCCATGCGTCTAGGTTATGATAGATATCATATGTCCACATAATTATCCTTGGTTGACCCAATAGACCCCAAAGAAAAACGAGAAGATTACTATCATCTTCTTTTCAATGGTGAGTCTTCTCTTGGCATATAACTATCTCCACTGTCTCCATGTGGAAATTATATTTCACATAAACTCCAAGATCATATAGGTAGTGCTCGTAGATATACTCAGCAAGTGGATGTGCACAACCCTGTCTTATGATAACACGAGTTTGTATGACATTAGACATCTTGTATGATAATTGCAAAACACCCTTCTAAAGTTGGGTTCACCTCACCCTATTTGGTTCACCAAAATTAAATATCAAATGACATATACAATATGACACACTTATCTAAAGTTCTCAATAAAATTATTTCTATACTATTTAGGGAGAACCACAACAGCTATAGACCACCGTTCTATTCCCCTGTTATCTCCGCTCGACCCAGCTACACTCTTATTACCTGAAAGGAATTGTGAAGCAAAAGGGTGAGCACAGCTAGCCCAATAAAGAATATCATAACTAAAGATAATTAAATTATCAATAGCTTTTATCAATAATAAATCAGAGATTTAGAACATATGGTAGATGATAAAACTTTTCAACCATAGTTGCAGCGGAACGAGCAATCCATTAAAAGAGTCAAATAGACCATCAGGTCTATTATCTTCTCCCTGTTAAAAGTCCACCAATAATGTTATATCCCTGTAACATCAATCAACAATTCATGTCCACAATCATATGAATAACTCATAATCATAATTGTGATTCTGAATTCCTTTTCACCCCCAGGACGAAGATAATTTTCATCACCTATCATCACCTGAAATATCAAAAATCATGGTTATACCAAATCACAATTTCTGCTCATAATCACACTAATTAAATCATCTTTGCACTACGGCCAAAGATGTTCATTATTATCACATCCATGAATTAATATTTCATTGTTGAGACTCAGCTCAATAATTAATCCACATCATCGAATCATCCCTGCACTACAAGTCAAGGATATTCTTTAGTATCACGACCACGAATTATCCATGCACTACGACCAAAGATAATTATGTTTTCATCAACGGTCCTGATTATGCCATAAAACAATTCATCTTTGCACCCTTGGCCGAAGAGAATCCATAGCCATAATCATACCAAAAACTATCCATCAATGCACTACGGCAAATGAGAATTTTTAACACATCATTTGTAACATTACGGTCATGATTATATCGAATAACACCTGGTCATAATCATACCAAGTCCATCTATGCACTACGGGCCAAAGATGACTTTTACCACATCATTTGTAACATTACGGTCATGATTATACCGAATAATCCCTGGTCATAATCATATCAAGTCCATCTATGCACTACATGCCACAGATGACTTTCAACATATTATAAACATGAGGATGATCACAATATTATAAGCATTAATCAAACGAAATCATGGATAAATATTAAAGACTTTAAATTTATCCAAATATTATCCATCATTTAATAAACTCATAATCTAATATTGTCAATATCATAACAATATTTTAATCACTTCATAAACTTATAAACAATTTATTTCAATTGTTTACACTCTACCAAATAATGCATTTAATCATTCAAAAATGCCATACGCATAAGATTTCATCACCAATGATCAAATTACTCATCAAAAATTTGCACATACCTTATATAGAATTTCCAAGCCATAAAATCCTATTTTTCAACTTTGTTACTTCACATAACATATTTAACTCATATGTTCGTAACTAAACTATTTTCATGAAAAATATCAAATCAGTCCCAAAAATTATTCTTTTCTGGGATTAAGCATAATATAGTCCCATAATGAACATATATTTTTCTTGACATTTTTAAAATTTATTTACTATTTTTCAAAAATTAATTTCTAATTAATTTTTTAAGAAATTAGCTACCTCAAGGTTAACTCCAAAAATTCCCAAATCTTGGCAGGATCTTACACATGTTAACATGAGCTTCTAGTTTAAATTTCGTAGTCATCGGAGTTATAGAACTCCGATTATAGCGTTTTTCGTCGGAAAAACCTAAATATTGAAATGGTCATAACTTGCTCATTTTAAGTCGGGATGAGCTCATTTTTGGACAGGGGGTACTTTATAACATATATTTTCATGTCCCAAAAGGCCAGAATTTTTCTCATAAATTAAGTGGCCGAAAATGCCCTTTTAAAAATCTGGACAGTAGCTTTTTGTTATTTTGCAGCTTTGGACTCTTTTGCTAAAATCAGTCCACACGAAAATCTACAACACCTTTTCCAGTGATTTCACTTGGATAAGTTAGGAAACTTATAGATCTAACTCTAGGATTTGACCACACTCAAAAATTCAAAATATAATAGGAGATATGGGCAATTGAATTTCATGTTCCGTTTTCACCAAAATCTGATTTTTCAACCCCTTGTGATTTCTAAGAAACTTTCATGTTTTCACATAATAACCAACATAACTCATCATAGCACTTACTAATACCACATATACCCATGATTTTCATCAGTCCAATACTTTTATTATGACTCTCATCATAATCAACGTAAACAGATTATTTCTATAATTTAATAAGGAATGAAATACAAAGGACCATTCACCATGCATGTGGTAATCCACATAGACAGGTTATTCCAACAGAATAATAAAGAATGGAATAACAAAAGGATTCACCATGCATGCGATAGAGACCTCACAGACAGGTTATTCTCAACAGAATAATAAAGACGGAACCAGGTCCGGTGTAAAACACACAGACAGGATATTCCAACAGAATAATAAAGACGGAACCAGGTCCGGTGTAAAACACACAGACAGGATATTTCAAGAGAATAATAAAGACAGAATAATAAAGACGAAACCAAGTCGGGTGTAAAACACACAGACAGGATATTCCAACAGAGTAATAAAGACGGAATAATAGAAGAATGTCACCAAGTATAGGGTATTCCGCATATACAGGTTATTCCAACAGAATAATAAAGAATGAAATAATAGAAGTTCACTCCATGAATAAGAAATAAATAATACCCCTTACACAATAATGATATCCCTTACCTTTGAAAGAAGAGTATTCAGACTGGTAGGGCGATGATATACTCGAAGAAAACTTGCACTACGCTCAAAGCTTTCTTAAACTCTAAATAAATACGCTCTAGATTATAGAAGAAGAACTCTCTCTATAGTTTCTCTCTAGAGTTTCAGTAAATTCGTAAAAAAATAATGAAGGAATGAACTTCTATTTATAGAAGAATGGACTGCATAGCAACTAATTCATGAACGATCCAGATTGATTTACTTTTAATCGGACGGTCCATATTTAAAGCAAAATCTTTTAAATAAAATATAATATATTCTATTTATAATCTAATAAAACGAATAACTTTATAAAAGATTTTACTATGCAAATACTATGCAGGCTCTATGCAAACACTATGCGTAATAAAATATAATATATTCTAATTATTGTCTAATAAAACAGATAACTTTATAAAAGCATTCTGTTTTATATAAAAAGTTTTTCTATTTTATTATGTTAATAATACTAATAAAACAGAACTTCATTATCATTTACTTTGAAAAAATTTTAAGTGTCACCCTTAACTTTAAACTTTTATCAATTTAACTATTCACAAAAATAGAAAAATTGAATACTTTTATTTCATAAAAATTCGGGGTCTCACAGGAAAGTCATAGCCTATGCCTCGCAACAACTCAAAGAATATGAGAGGAATTATCCTACTCATGATTTGGAGTTGGCAGCAGTCGTTTTCGCGTTGAAGATCTGGAGACACTACCTGTATGGGGAGAAAGTGGAGATCTATACAGATCATAAAAGCCTCAAATATTTCTTCACCCAAAAGGAACTCAACATGCGGCAACGACGTTGGCTCGAGCTGTTGAAAGATTACGATCATACCATCCAATATCATCCTGGAAAAGCGAACGTAGTAGCTGATGCATTGAGTAGAAGATCATATACGGGTACGAGTGCAATGTTGTTAACGCAAAGGCCCATTTTGTATGATTTGCAAAGGATGGAGATAGAGATGAAGGCTCCAAATACCCATATGATGATATCAAATATACGAGTAGAACCGACTTTAATCGATAAAGTTAAAGCTGCTCAAGCTACGGACATGGAGCTGATACGTATGAAGAAGAAAATGCAAGAAGGTACTATTCCAGAAGCAAGAATCGATGAAGAAGGAATACTTCGAGTCAATTCCAGACTTTGTGTTCCTAACGATTTTGACTTGAAGCATAGAATCATGATGGAGGCACACAACACACCGTTTGCAATCCATCCTGGGAGTACCAAAATGTATCATGATCTTCGACATACATTTTGGTGGAGCAATATGAAAAAAGAGATCGCGGAGTTTATCTCGAGGTGTTTAACTTGTCAACATGTAAAAGCGGAGCATCAAGTACTAAAAGGTCCATTGCAATCACTTGAGATTCCGAAATGGAAGTGGGAACACATTACTATGGATTTCGTTACGGGTCTTCCCAAGGTTTCTCAAGGCTTAGATGCGATTTGGGTCATTGTTGATAGATTAACCAAGTCTGCCCATTTCTTGCCTATACGTGAGACTTATTCCCTTGAACATCTTGCTAGTATGTATGTGAATGAGATTGTGAGATTGTATGGCATTCCAGTATCCATAGTTTCGGATCGTGACCCAAGATTCACTTCATAATTTTGGGTTAGCTTGCAGAAAGCCATGGGCACAGATTTACGATTCAGTTCAGCATACCATCCTCAAACGGACGGACAATCAGAGAGGATTATTCAAACTCTGAAAGATCTATTAAGACTCTGTGTTCTAGATTTCAAAGGAAGTTGGGATAAGTACTTGCCACTAGTAAAATTCTCCTACAACAACAGTTATCAAGCAAGTATAGGTATGGCTCCATTTGAAGCCTTGTATGGACGAAAGTGTCATTCTCCAGTATGCTGGGACGATGTGGGTGAAGCAATATTGTTGGGACCAGAGTTGGTACGCATAACTACAAAAAAGATCCAAACGATTCGACAACGTATACAAACGGCACAAGATCGACAAAAGAGTTATGCGGATCTTCATCGAAAGGACGTGAAATTTAATATTGGGAATCATGTATTGTTACGTGTTGCACCATGGAAGGGAGTTACAAGATTTGGGAAGAGAGGAAAGCTAAATCCACGATTTGTTGGTCCATTTGAGATTCTTGACCGAATAGAAAATGTGGCATATAGACTCGCATTACCTCCAAGTATGTCTCGTGTTCATAATGTTTTTCACATATCTATGCTTCATAAATATGTTAAAGACCCGAACCACATTATTGAGTTAGAACCAGATGAGATAGCTGAAGATTTAACTTACGAGGAGGTACCTGTTAAGATCTTGGATAGAAAAGAGCATGTTCTACGTACGAAGGTTATACCACAAGTTAAGGTTTTATGGAGAAACCATGCTATTGAAGAAATGACCTGGGAGTTGGAATCAGAAATGAAAGTGAGGTACCCTCACCTTTTCGAAACACCAGGAACGTATGTCAATTTCGAGGACGAAATTTCATAAGGAGGGGAGGTTGTAAGACCCCATCTTATTATTAATAAAATCGAATTTCTTCTAATTATTATTTTGAATAATAAGGTTTTAATTTGATATAATGCTGTAGTTATGGGTGAAATGTGCAAATTTTATAAAATAAGCAAGTGGTTATAAAATATTCATTTTTGTCGGTGAATATTCGTTTGGTCGTGGAATATTCTTGCTGTCGGGGAATATTCGTATGACGGCACAACTTTGTGTGGGCCCCATAACGGAAAGCGATTGGATGAAGAAAACGACAAGTATAGGTTGTTTATAAATAACAGCGTAGTTGTTATCGTTAATACTGTTAGAATACCCGATGGTTAAAACACAGTACCACACTGTATTGCACCAATTATTGATTCTTACGTAAGAAGACACTACTCAATAATTGTTACAGTAATTATTGTTCAATATTTTATTTTATTGATTCAATAATTGCTACGTTGATATTTTATATTATTATTGTTTCAATAATTGTCGCTGCACAGTATTTTCCATTATCAGATTAATAATTCATATTATTTGAATAATATTATTAGATAGCATTATTGACAATGTCTAGAAAGTTCTGTCTAAGGAGAGGTTTGGTCATCTAATTGCGCGTCAGTAAGGAAAAATCCTTATTGGAAAGCCCCCTCTTTCTTAGGAACGATCTGGTTGTCATAATTGTGATTCTGTGATATTATTTGTGAATAATTAATTATTGATTTATATGATAAGAAAATATTTATTTTTTTGTGGATATAAATGAGGAATATATTTTTGTGGTTATAAATGAAGGAATAAATGGTGAGTTGTTTTATCAGTATTTTTGTCGGAATGGAGGTATTAAAAATTAAACCAGTGTTTTTGAGTTATATTGCGTGAGTTATAATTTTTAATTCGACCGTTGGATCGTTGTGATTTTTGGATATGTTATACATATATAAGTTGAGTATATGTCCACAATTTTGAACCGTTAAAAATGAACGTATGATTTGTTATGAATTTTAAGAGATGACTGGTTCAGAAATTGTTGAAGTTTCAAAATTTATCATTTTGGTGAAAAATTCTAGAATTGGTGGGCCCCACTTTTGGTTGGTGAAAAATGTGCTAAAATTTTTATTCAAATGTGGTGGGTGGGAATAGTGGCAGGTAAAGCCATCAGGTTGCAGGTCAAGTCTGCTTCAGCGTGCTAACATTTTTCTATAAATAGAGGGCTAAGTTAGAATTGAAAATCACACCAGAATTAATAAGTTTTCTCTCTTTCTCTCTCTATATTCTCGAGCATATTTTGTGAGTATTTTGATACTTTGAGAGTTGTTATTCAGCACAAGTTTCATTCAGCCTCATATACGATATTCTGATCAGAAGTACTGTTGGTTTGAGGTAAGGGATATTATTTTTTTCTTAAATGATATTATTTTCTTCAATATCATTATGCTGAAATATTGATATGAACTTTTTATCAAATTTGGAACTTTTGTGTCGGGATTACTATTCACGTATACGGCACTATTCACGTATACGACACTATTCACGAATACGACACTATTCACCGAAAAATAAAAAATTTTCTTTTTGTCCAAGATGTCTATTATGTTTACTATCTTTGATTGTATCCATGTTTTGGTCTTTAGGTTTGAATTCTCCTTCACAATTGGTTATTATGGAGTATTATTGCGCTTGGATAAACTATAATACAAATCCCTAATATTTGTCCTTCTGTCTTATTGGATTCGTTTTCTTTAAGATAATTTTTCATCATCCTCAGTCCTAAATGATGATATTACTGAATATTTTTGGCCTGTAGTGCAAAAATGAATGATTAACTGATGAATATCTTTGGCCCGTAGTGCAAAGATGAACAGGTGTTGAGATAAACATGACCGACTGATATTAAAATGAATATCTTTGGCATGTAGTGCAAAGATGAATATTTGATTAAAGATTGTTATTGATTGATGTTACAAGGATAAAATATCGTTGATGAACTTTTAAATCTTAGAAGATAGTAGAATTCATTCTCTACTTGACTCTTCTAATGGTTTGTTATTTCCGCTGCAGTTGTTGATCTAAAACTTGCTGTCTATTATATTTTATCAGATTTTTTCCCTGTTGAAGACTAATGATAAGTTGTTGTTTATTATCTTAGTCATAATATTCTTTACTGGGCTAGTTGAGCTCACCCTTTTCCTTTTTGTTTCATTTTACTCAGGAGCGCGAGAATATAGCGGGAACTAGTCGGGGTGTGGAGTGATGTTTCCTGTCAGTTGTGTTAGCAGTCTTCACTATTTTGTAAAATAGTATTTCAATAATTGTAATGAGGACTTATTTGAGTGTGGATATTGTCTAGAAGATAATATTTGTATTTAAACTCACAGTATTTGTGTTGTCGTATTTTGCAGGACAATTATTTTAATAAAGTTATTTTTATTTCTGTACCATGTATTTGGCGACTCAGAATGGGTGATGTATACCTATTTTGGGGGCGTCACATCAAGTCCTAGAGAGGAGCTTGAGACTGGACGTAGCAGCATACCCGGGATATATGTTGTGAACCATACAAATCTTTGTGCATTGTGTGATTGAATTTTTACTGTCTTGCATGTTAATTTCTAACACTGCAAATTAATCATCCAAAAATTCAAAAAGGCATAAGATAATTTTTAAATCGGTAATAATCTATTCAACCCCTCCTTCTAGATTATTATTAGACTTTCAGTACGAAATATTATTTTCTTCCATACTCTTTAATATGTAAGTAATATTATTTCGTTTCATATTTCTAAATCTACACTTATTTTGATAAGTATTACTTCTATACTCCTTGAAATTAGTAGAATATCCTTGAAATTTATGCTTCATCTAGTATCGTTCCGCTGAAATATTTTTATGGACATTCTTGTTAAATTTTAATGCCGGAGTACTATTCATGGGTACTATTTATACATACAGTACTATTCACAGGGTACTATTTACAGGGTATTTGTAAGACCCCGAATTTTATGAAATAAAAGTATTCAATTTTTCTTATAATTACAATTCAGTAAATGGTTAAATTGATAAAAAGTTAAAGTTATGGGTGAAATGTGAAAAACTTTCAAAATAAACAAGTGGTTATAAAATAATCATTGTTGCCGGGAAATATTCGTTGGTCGTGGAATATTCTTTCTGTCGAAAAATATTCGTACGACGGCGCAGCTATTTGTGGGCCCCATAACGGAAAACGGTCGGATGAAAATAACGACAAAAATTGAGTTTTTATAATTAACAGCGTAGTTGTTACCGTTAACACTGTTAGAATACCCGGTGGTTAAAATACAGTAATACGCGTTATTGTACAGTAGCACACGGTATTGCACAGTATTTTTGAAATTATTGATTCTTACGTAAGAAGGCACTACTCAATAATTGTTACAGTAATTACTGTTCAATATTTTATTTTATTGATTCAATAATTGCTGCGTTGATATGTTATATTATTGTTGATTCAATAATTGTCACTGCACAGTATTTTTCATTATCAGATCAATAATTCATATTATTTGAATAATATTATTAGATAACATTATTGACAATGTCTAGAAAGTTCTGTCAAGGAGAGGTTTGGTCACCTAATTGCGCGCCAGTAAGGAGAAATTCTTATTGGAAAGCCCCCTCTTTCCTGGGAACTGCCTGGTTGTCATTATTGTGATTCTGTAATATTATTTGTGAATAATTAATTATTAATTTATATGAAAATGAAATATTTATTTGATGTGGATATAAATGATGGATTTATTTATGTGGTTATAAATGAATGAATTAATGTTGAGGTGTTTTATCAGTATTTTTGTCGGAATGGAGGTATTAAAAATCAAATTAGAGTTTTTGAGATATTTTGCGGGGGTTATAATTTTTAATCTGACCGTTGGATCGTTGTGATTTTTGGATATGTTATACATATATAAGTTGAGTATATGTTCACAAATTTTGAACCGTTAAAAATGAACGAATAATTTGTTATGAATTTTAAGAGGTGACTGATTCGGAAATTAAGTTTATAAATGATTTTGGTAGAAATTCTAGAAATGGGTGGGCCCCACTTTTGGTTTTTGGGGAAGATGGCTGATTTTTGGTGGG
The DNA here is from genome assembly GCA_016801055.1 of Panax notoginseng. Classification (NCBI taxonomy): domain Eukaryota; kingdom Viridiplantae; phylum Streptophyta; class Magnoliopsida; order Apiales; family Araliaceae; genus Panax; species Panax notoginseng. Next base: position 175,494,820 of record CM029017.1, read on the forward strand.
TGGAATAGTAGCAGGTAAAGCCATCAAGTTGCAGGTCAAGTCTGCTTCAGCGTGCTAATATTTTCCTATAAATAGAGGGTTAAGTTAGAATTAAAAATCACACCAGAAACATAAGCTTTCTCTCTTTCTCTCTCTATATTATGAAGCATATTTTGTGAGTATTTAGATACTTTGAGAGTTGCTATTCAGTGCAAGTTTCCTTCGGCTTTGCATTTCAGTCAGAAATACTGCACTTTTGAGGTAAGGGATAGTAAGGGATTTTAAGGGTTGTTATGATTTTCAGTTTCGTAATTTTTTTGACCTAAAAAAAATTCTGGAAAAATTTGAAATGATATTTTGATGAGTTTTCTTGATTGTGTCCAAAAATAGTAATTTTTGGATGTATAGATTAAGAGTTATGAATTTAATGAGAAAAGACTATTTTAAAAGTAACCGCTTATAATTCCTTGTGGTTAACTCTAAAATTGGTGAAATTTTTATTGAGAGTACATGTATATGATAGAAGTATACTCTGTAAATTTCGAAATTTTTGGATAAAGGTACAATTTTTGATAAATGTCTAAATATTCGGCTGTTTTGGTCATATGAAAAATAGTAAATGAATTTTAAAAATTCTGAGAAAAATATATGTTCAATATGGGACTATATTCTGCTAAATTCCAGAAAAAAAATATTTTTGAAACTAATTTAGTATTTTTCATGAAAATGGTCTAGTTATGAGTAAATGAATTAAATATGTTATGTGAAGTAAGAAAATTGAAAAATAGGATTTTATGACTTGAGAATCCTATATGAGGTATATGTAGATTTTTTATGAGGGTTTTTTGTTATTGGTGATGAAATCTTATGAGTTTGGCATTTTAAGATGATTAAATGTATTATTTAGTAAAGTGTAAACAATTAAAATAAATTGTTTATAAGCTTAAGAAATGTTATTCTTTCAATATCATTATACCGAAATATTGGTATGGATTTTATTATGGAATTTCTACCTTTTTGTGTCGGGGTTACTATTCATGAGTTACTATTCATAAGTTACTATTCACGAGTTATTATTCACGACAAAATTGGTTTCTTTTTCTAACCAAATTATAGTTGAGTTATGAATATTACTCTTGAGATTAAAACTGTGTTTTGATTATATTGATTTTATTATCATATATAACATTTTTATAACCCTGATGTTAAAATTCTCTTTCACTAGAGTGTAAAGATGGGTAGATTATTGGTATGATCGTGACTGAGGAATATCTTTGGCCTGTAGTGCAGAGATGAATTGTTAACTGGTATGATCATGACCATTGAATATATAATTGAATATCTTTAGCTTAAGTGTAAAGATGAATTGATTAACATGGTTATAATTATTGTTTATATAAATTCTGAAATGATTATATATTTCTTTGAGATATGAATATATTTGGCCTGTAGTGCAAATATGAACTGTTGAGGAATATCTTTGGTCTGTAGTGCAAAGATAAATTGTTGATGATTATCTTTGGCCCGTAGTGCGAAGATGAACTGTTGTTAAATATCTTTGGCCTGTAGTGCAAAGATGGTTTGTTGATGAATATCTTTGGTTGTAGTGCAAAGATGGATTTATTAGTATGATTATGAACATGAAATGTGATTTGGTGTAACCATGATCTTTGATGTTTCAGATAAATATAGGTGATGAAAATTATCTTCGTCCTAGATGAGAAGAGGAATTTAGAACTACAGTTATGATTATGAGTTATTCATATGATTGTGGACCAGAATTGTTGATTGATGTTACAGGGATAAACTATTGTTGGTAGATTTTTAACATGAAGAAGATAATAGACTTTATAGTCTATTTGACTCTTCTAATGGATTGCTCGCTCCGCTGCAACTATGGTTGAAAATTTTTATCATCTACCATATGTTCTAAATCTCTGATTTATTACTGATGAAGGCTATTGATAATTTAATTATCTTTAGTCATGATATTCTTTAATGAGCTAGTTGTGCTCACCCTTTGCTTCACAATTCCTTTCAGGTAATAAAAGTGTAGCTGGGTCGAGTCGGGGATAACAGGGGAATAGAACGGTGGTCTATAGCTGTTGAGGGTGAGGCGAACCCAACGTTGGAAGGGTGTTTTGTCACTATCATACAAGATGTCTAATGACATACAACCTCGTATCATCATAAGACATGGATGTGCTCATCCACTTGCTGAGTATATTTACGAGCACTACCTATATAATCTTGGTGTTTGTTTGAAGTATAATTCTCAATTAGAGACAGTGGAGATAATGATAAGTCAAGAGAAGACTCACCATTGGGAAGAATATGATAGTAATCTTCTTGTTTTTCTTTGGGGTCTATTAGGTCAACCAAGGATAATTCTGTGGCCATATGATATCTATTATAACCTAGATGCATGGCCTCCCATGTACGAAAGTTTCCTTGAGCACTTCCCAAAGATTTTAATTTCTAAAACAGTTTTTGACTATACCTTTATGTAAGGTGTCACTGTGAGGTGCTGTCCACGGTTGGGACATGTGTCACATTTGGTATATACTTGTATCCAAACTCACCGTATATGTGTTGTTGTATTTTGTACGACAATTGTTGTAATAAAGTTGTAGTTGTTTTCTGTACCATGTATTTGGCGACTCAGAATAGGTTGGATGGAATGGACCTGTTTTGGGGTTGTCACATTTGGTATCAGAGCTTAGGGATATGGTCTCTGGCGGAGATCGGGGAATATAACTAGGAGGGGAGAGATGAGTAAATCCTTCGCTAGTGTGTCCTACCTAAGCTTATTTGTTGGTCAGTCATAATATCGGGATATTATGTGATATGTTAATTTGTTTAATTAACCCTTGTTTTATGGCAGTATTTGATAATGGCAGCTGAGAATGCTAACAATGGAGTGAATGAGACTGTGGGGATACCTCTAATCACTAACCATAATAATGTGATGTCAGACGAAGAAGGAATTAGAGATATCCATGTGGTGAGTGAAGAATTGATAGTTGCACCTGAGATAGCCGCAGAGGTAACAACTGAGAGTGAGGAAGAAGAGGAAGAAGAGGTACCTGAGGAAAGTTTATTAGAGGTATTATATGATCAAAATGTAGAATTTCAAAATCGTATTCATGAGTTAGAAGAGCAGGCTGAAGAACAACAGGCGGTCGTGGAACAAAAGGACGCAACAATTCAAGCTTGTGTTACCCGATATGTGATGCTTGAACAGAAGCATTCTTTGGCAGAGTATAATATGATAAAGATGGAATCTGAACTGAAAGAAGAAAAAACTGAACGAGTGAGAATAAGTGATGCATGGGCAAAAGCCGCACGACACGTGGATATTGTGGAAAGAGATGTCCGATCTAAGAAGGCTAAAATAGATGATATGAATTTCTCTTTTTGGAAAGCAATTGGGAGAACCCAACATCGAGTTTTGAATTACCTTGTACAGAGCGGTCAACCTGAATCCGATATGGATCGAAGATTGATGATTCAAATCATGAATCAGGAGTACGAAGAGGCAGTTGAGGGAGGAATATGTCCTATAGAAAAGTATATTCCAACGGTAGTGATGACGTCAAATGCTGCCCCAGACAAGTCAAAGCCAGGTAGTTCAAGGAAGAGTGGTTGTCATGACTTCCCAACAAGTGAAGAACCCAAATGAAGTTATCACGGGAGATGAACAATGGAGAAATCATGATGACCCGGGAGATAGAATCTGAAATGAAAGCAATCTCAACTTTTCGAAATACCAGGTACGAAAATTTCGGGGACGAAATTTCATAAGGAGGGGAGATTGTAAGACCCCGAATTTTATGAAATAAAAGTATTCAATTTTTCTTATAATTACAATTCAGTAAATGGTTAAATTGATAAAAAGTTAAAGTTATAGGTGAAATGTGAAATTTTTTTAAAATAAACAAGTGGTTATAAAATAATCATTGTTGTCGGGGAATATTCGTTGGTCGTGGAATATTCTTTCTGTCGGGAAATATTCGTACGACGGCGCAGCTATTTGTGGGCCCCATAACGAAAAACGGTCGGATGAAGATAACGACAAAAATTGAGTTTTTATAATTAACGGCGTAGTTGTTACCGTTAACACTGTTAGAATACCCAGTGGTTAAAATACAGTAATACACGTTATTGCACAGTAGCACACGGTATTGCACAATATTTTTGAAATTATTGATTCTTACGTAAGAAGGCACTACTCAATAATTGTTACAGTAATTACTGTTTAATATTTTATTTTATTGATTCAATAATTGCTGCGTTGATAGGTTATATTATTGTTGATTCAATAATTGTCACTGCACAGTATTTTTCTTTATCAGATCAATAATTCATATTATTTGAATAATATTATTAGATAACATTATTGGCAATGTCTAGAAAGTTCTGTCAATGAGAGGTTTGGTGTGACGCCCCCAAAATTAGGTATACATCACCCATCTTGGGTCGTCAGATACAAAGTACAGAATACAAATACAACTTACTAATACAACTGTCGTGTACAATACGACAAAACATAAACTGTGAGTTTGAATACAAATATTATCTTCTAGAGAGTATTCATACTCAAAAGGAGTCCTCATTACATTTATTAACACACCATTACATAGAATAGTGAGGACTACTAACTAATACTATCATTCGGACCATCACTCCGTTCCCCGACTTGCCCCAGCTACGTTCTCATTTCCTGAAGAGAACAGTGAAAGAAAGGGTGAGCTCAACTAGCCCAGTAAAAAATATTATGACTAAGATAATGCAGAATAAATTATCATTAGCCTTCAACAATGTTAAACTGATAAAATATAATAGACATCAAGTTTAACTGTAGCGGAACAAGCAATCCATTAAAAGAGTCAAGTAGAAAATAAACTCTACTATCTTTTATGATTTAAAAGATTTTTCAACACTGTGATCGCTGGGACTCAGCTTAATAAAATAATCCACATCATCGAATCACCCCTGCACTACGGCCAAGGATATTCGTATATTCATTAATGGTCATGATCATGCCAACAACTGTCCATCAATGCACTACGGGCCAATGAGGACTTTTACCACATCATTTGTAACATTACGGTCATGATTATACCGAATAATCCCTGGTCATAATCATACCAAGTCCATCTATGCACTACAGGCCACAGATGACTTTCAACATTTTATAAACATGAGGATGATGACAATGATATAAGAATTCAATAAAACAAGTTCAAGAATTAATTTATCCAAGAATTAACAACGTCCAAATTGTCAACATGATACTGCTTTGTGGAGTAAAATTCAAGAATGCTTAGAAGAATATTTTCTTGAAAAGATACTGGATGAAACGCAACTATCAAGGATATTCCACAAATTTCATGGAGTATAGAAGTCAAAACTTAACCAACTGAGTATAATAAAGAATGGAATAACAAAAGAAATCACCATGCATGCGATAGACCGCACAGACAGGTTATTCCAACAGAATAATAAATAATGGAACCAGGTCCGGCGTAAACGCACAGACAGGATATTCCGACAGAATAATAAATAATGGAACCAGGTCCGGTGTAAAACACACAGACAGGATGTTCCAACAGAATAATAATAAAAACGGAACCAGGTCCGGTGTAAAACACACAGACAGGATGTTCCAACAGAATAATAAACGGAACCAGGTCCGGTGTAAAACACACAGACAGGATGTTCCAACAGAATAATAGAAGAATGTCACCAAGTATAGGGTAGACCGCGTATACTGGTTATTCCAACAGAATAATAACGAATGGAATAACAGAAGTTCTCTTCATGAATATAAAAGAAATAATATTCCCTACCTTAAAAGAACTGGATATTGGAAAAGTGATGTAGCAGAATACTTTTATTCTCTCTCTCTTATTCTCTCTATACTTTCTCTCTCTATAGCTTGAATGAATTCGTGAAAAATAATGAAGCCCTAGGCCTCTATTTATAGAAAAACTGAGGGTGGCTCTTGGTCTTAACGAAGGGTCAAATGACTCTTGGTCTTAACGAAGGGTCAAATGACTCTTGGTAATATTGAAGGGACAACTACTATTGACGAAAGTAATTACTATTGACCAAGGTAAATACTATTGACGAAGGTAATTACTATTGACCAAGGTAAATACTATTGACCAAGGTAAAAACTATTGACGAAGGTAATTACTATTGACGACGGTAATTACTATTGACGACGGTAATTACTATTGACGAAGAGACTCTTAGATGATGACATATGACCCCCCATAAAATAACCAAACTTACCACAACGTCTCAATAATATAATATATTATACAGATGATACTATGACAATAATTTAAGAGATATGATGCAGCAATTACTGTAGCAATAATTGAGTATAGCTGAGTGACTTCTCACGTAAGCATCAATAATCAATACCGTGTGCTACTATGCAACCACGCGTATTACTGTACTTTTACTACCGAGTAGTTCAACAGTTTTAACGGTTTTAACGGTAACACTTCAGCCGTTATTTTTAATAAAATATTTTTGTCGTTTTCTCAATCCGACAATAATTTCGTTGTGGGGTCCACCAATGATTGTGCCGTCGTACGAATATTCCCCGACAAAAAGAATATTCCCCGACCAAACGAATATTTTAAAACAACTTGCTTACTTTGCAAAATTTATAAATAATACCCACAACTATAACATTACTCCATAATATTCAAAATGATATTTATAGAAAATTCATCTTTATTTATAAAAGTTGGGGTCTTACAACCTCCCCTTCTTATGAAATTTCGCCCTTGAAATTAGGGTACGTACCTGGTATGTCGAAGAGGTAAGGATACCTTGATTTCATTTCTGATTCTAACTCCCAAGTCATTTCCTCAACATCGTGGTTTCTCCACAAAACTTTAACTTGAGGTATAACCTTGGAGCGTAGAATATGTTCCTTCTTATCCAAGATTTGAACAGGAACTTCTTCATACGTCAAATCCTCCGCTATTTCGTCCGGTTCTAACTCAATAATGTGGTTCGGGTCTTCCACATATTTGCGTAACATGGATATGTGGAAAACGTTATGAACACGAGACATACTTGGCGGTAAAGCGAGTCTATAAGCCACAGTTCCTACTCGATCGAGGATTAAAAATGGACCGATGAATCGAGGATTTAGCTTTCCTCTCTTTCCAAATCTCGTAACTCCTTTCCATGGAGCAACACGTAAGAACACATGATCTCCTACATCAAATTCCACGTCCTTTCGATGAAGATCAGCATAACTCTTTTGTCGATCTTGTGAGGTTTTTATACGTTGTCGGATCGTTTGAATCTTTTCTGTAGTCATACGTACCAACTCCGGTCCCAACAACGTTGCTTCACCCACCTCATCCCAGCATACTGGAGAACGACATTTTCTTCCATACAATGCTTCGAATGGAGCCATGCCAATACTTGCTTGATAACTGTTGTTGTAGGAAAACTCCACCAATGGTAAGAACTTGTCCCAACTTCCCTTGAAGTCAAAGACACAGAGTCTTAATAGATCTTCAAGAGTTTGAATAGTCCTCTCTGATTGTCCGTCCGTCTGAGGATGATATGCTGAACTAAATCGTAACTCCGTGCCCATAGCTTTTTGTAAACTAACCCAAAATCGTGAAGTGAATCTTGGGTCTCGATCAGAAACTATGGATACTGGCATACCATGCAGTCTTACAATCTCGTTTATGTACATACGAGCAAGACGTTCAAGTGTATAAGTTTCTCGTATCGGTAAGAAATGAGCAGACTTGGTCAATCTATCAACAATGACCCAAATCGCATCAATACCTTGAGAAACCCTAGGAAGACCGGTAACGAAATCCATGGTAATGTGCTCCCACTTCCATTCTGGAATTTCAAGTGGTTGCAATGGACCTTTTGGTACTTGATGCTCCGCTTTGACTCGTTGACAAGTTAGACACCTTGAGATAAACAACGCTATCTCTCTCTTCATATTGCTCCACCAAAATGTATGACGAAGATCATGATACATTTTGGTACTTCCAGGATGGATTGCAAACGGTGTGTTGTGCGCCTCCATCATGATTTCATACTTTAAATCAGGGTTGTTAGGAACACAAAGTCTGGAGTTGACTCGAAGTATTCCTTCTTCATCGATTCTTGCTTCCGGCATAGAACCTTCTTGCACTTTCTTCCTCATACGCATCAGCTCCAGGTCTGTAGCTTGAGCAGCTTTAACTTTATCGATTAAAGTCGGTTCTACTCGTATATTCGCCATCATCACATGGGTCCCTGGAGTCTTTAACTCTATCTCCATCCTTTGCAAGTCACACAAAATGGGTCTTTGCGTTGTTAATATTGCACTTGTACCCGCATATGATCTTCTACTCAATGCGTCAGCTACCACGTTCGCTTTTCCAGGATGGTATTGAATGGTATGATCATAATCTTTCAACAGTTCAAGCCAACGTCGTTGTCGCATGTTGAGTTCCTTTTGAGTGAAGAAATATTTGAGGCTTTTATGATCCGTAAAGATCTCCACTTTCTCCCCATACAAGTAATGCCTCCAAATTTTAAGTGCAAAGACAACAGCTGCCAACTCTAGATCATGAGTAGGATAATTCCTCTCATATTCCTTGAGTTGTCTTGATGCATAGGCTATGACTTTTCCATGTTGCATGAGAACGCATCCCAACCCTTTGCTCGAAGCATCACTGTAGATGACAAATCCCTCCGAGCCAGATGGTATTGTTAGAACAGGTGCTGAAATGAGTCTCCTCTTGAGTTCTTGAAAACTCTGCTCACATTCTTCGCTCCAACCAAACTTTGTATCTTTTCGAGTCAGCTGAGTTAATGGAGTAGCGATTCGAGAAAATCCTTCCACGAATCTCCGATAATAACCAGCTAAACCAAGAAAGCTACGTACCTCGGTCACTGATTTAGGTTGCTCCCAGCTTTGAATAGCTTCAATCTTTGCCGGGTCAACCGATATTCCACGACTTGATACTACGTGCCCAAGGAATGCTACCTCTTCCAGCCAGAACTCGCATTTCTTCAACTTGGCATAAAGTTTGTATTCACGAAGCTTTTGGAGTACCAGCCTCAAGTGTTGCTCATGATCTTCACGGCTTTTGGAATAAATAAGGATGTCATCAATAAAGACGACCACAAAGTGATCCAAATATTCCTTGAATACCCGGTTCATCATATCCATGAAGGCAGCAGGAGCATTAGTCAATCCAAAGGACATGACTAGGAATTCATAATGCCCGTACCGAGTTCTAAAAGCCGTCTTTGGAATATCCTCAGTTCTAACCTTCAGCTGATGATATCCAGAACGAAGATCGATCTTTGAAAAGAATTGTGCTCCTTGCAACTGGTCAAACAGGTCATCAATACGTGGCAATGGGTACCTGTTTTTGATGGTGACATGATTCAACTCCCGATAATCAATACAAAGTCGCATACTTCCATCTTTCTTCTTCACGAATAGAACAGGAGCACCCCAAGGAGAAGTACTAGGACGAATAAAGCCAATGTCTAACAATTCCTGCAGTTGGATCTTTAACTCCTGAAGTTCAATAGGAGCCATTCGATATGGGGCTTTGGAAATGGGTTTTGTACCGGGTTCAAGGTCGATACAAAATTCAATTTCACGCTCTGGGGGTAGGCCAGGAAGTTCTTCAGGGAATACGTCAGGGAATTTATTAACAATAGAAATATCATTCAAAACTGACGTATTTTTGTTTAGATCTGTGACATGAGCTAAGAAAGCTTGACATCCGTTTTTCAATAAACGAATAGCTTTATGGCTTGAGATGACAGCGATTGATTTTAATGGTTTGGTTGCTTGAATTCGCATAATAGGTCGATTAGGAATATGAAAGCTAACAACCTTACGAAAACAATCAATTTTTGCATAATGAGTAGTTAACCAATCAATCCCTAGAATCACGTCAAATGCAAGTATTTTTAATGAAATCAGATCGATAGGTAATGTGTGGGTACCAACTTGAACCAAACAAGACTTATAAACAGTGGAGGTAATGAAGGTTTCTCCCAACGGAGTTTCCACAGATAAGTCAAAGTCTAATTTCTCCGGAATCAAATTTAATCGATGAGCGCAAGTAGGAGAAATAAAAGAATGGGTTGAACCGGTATCAAATAAAGTATAGACTTCGTTAGAGTTTATGATAAGCTTACCCGTGATGACCTCATTCGGGTTCCTTGCTCTCTGGGAGTTCACAACAAACGCTCTCCCTTGCACAACCGGTTTTGACTTTTCTGGGACGGCTTTTGGTGCCTCCATCCTAGCTGAATTTGTCTTCGGTAAACGACAAAATCGGGCTAAATGACCTTCTCTTCCACAATTATAACATGCTTTGGACGGCATCGCGCAGTTTGGACTGATGTGCCCCTCCCCTCCGCATTTGAAACATATGATAGGTGGTCGTTCTCCTTCCTTAACGACAGGTGCTGGTGCTGACGTCTTTCCATCATTGTTGAATCTCCTCTTCTTGAAATGTCCATTCTTATTGTTTTGGCCCTGATTACCACCGAAGTGGTTACCATTTCTGGCCTGTTGATTCCCTCCACGCTTGTTGTCACCGCTTCGATGACTGCTCTCACTGGTATTATCATTTTGCCGGCTGCTCTCTTTTGGTTGCGTTGTCTCGTTATCGCGCTCCACCAACTGAGCCCTATTTACAACATCTGAATACAAACACAGTTTATGAGAAACAAGATGTTGACGTATCTCCGGCTTCAAACCTCTTAAAAACATCCGCGTCATTCTTTCTTCATTATCCACCAGGTGGGACGCAAACCGGGATAACTCCGCAAATTTTGCCTCGTACTGCGACACGGTCATATTATTCTGCTCCAATTTGATGAACTCCACCTCCTTCATGTGACGAATACTCTCGGGAAAGTATTTGTCGTTAAACAGCTCTTGGAACTTCTCCCAAGACATCTTCAGTGCGGCAGGTTGAGTACGCTTTATCGATTCCCACCAGTAATCTGCCTCTCCTCGCAACATAAAGGCGGCAAAGGGAACCTTTTGCTCCTCGGAGCAACCCAAGACATCAAATATCTTGGTGATCTGCTTTATCCATGTTTCAGCTACAAGTGGTTTGGGTTCTCCCTTAAACTCCGGTGGTCCCAGCTCCTTAAACTGTTTAGCGGTGACCGCCTGAGAGTTTCCAGTATTTCCACCTACGTTGTGGACAGGAGCCGCTTTCACCTGTTGTTGCATGAATTGCATAAAGCCTCTGAACATTTGATCATTCATCATTTGGTCAGTGTTGTTGTTTGCATGAGGATTGTCACCTTCCTGATGCACATTATCCTGATTATTGATATGTGGTGAATCAACAGTCGTCTGTGCTCCATTGCTATTCTCAACATTCTCAGATGCCATTTTCAGATACTGCCACAAAATAAAAGTTAATTGATATGTCATATATTATCCTTATATTATGACCGACCAATTAAATACCATGCAAATAAACTTAGGTAGGTCATACTAGCGAAGGAATTTCCCGTCTCTCCCCTCCTAGTTCTATTCTCACATCTTAGCCAGGGATCATATCCCTAAGCTTGATACCAACTGTGACGCCCCCAAAATTAGGTATACATCACCCATCTTGGGTCGTCAGATACATAGTACAGAATACAAATACAACTTACTAATACAACTGTCGTGTACAATACGACAAAACATAAACTGTGAGTTTGAATACAAATATTATCTTCTAGAGAGTATTCATACTCAAAAGGAGTCCTCATTACATTTATTAACACACCATTACATAGAATAGTGAGGACTACTAACTAATACTATCATTCGGACCATCACTCCGTTCCCCGACTTGCCCCAGCTACGTTCTCATTTCCTGAAGAGAACAGTGAAAGAAAGGGTGAGCTCAACTAGCCCAGTAAGAAATATTATGACTAAGATAATGCAGAATAAATTATCATTAGCCTTCAACAATGTTAAACTGATAAAATATAATAGACATCAAGTTTAACTGTAGCGGAACAAGCAATCCATTAAAAGAGTCAAGTAGAAAATAAACTCTACTATCTTTTATGATTTAAAAGATTTTCCAACACTGTGATCGCTGGGACTCAGCTTAATAAAATAATCCACATCATCGAATCACCCCTGCACTACGGCCAAGGATATTCGTATATTCATTAATGGTCATGATCATGCCAACAACTGTCCATCAATGCACTACGGGCCAATGAGGACTTTTACCACATCATTTGTAACATTACGGTCATGATTATACCGAATAATCCCTGGTCATAATCATACCAAGTCCATCTATGCACTACAGGCCACAGATGACTTTCAACATTTTATAAACATGAGGATGATGACAATGATATAAGAATTCAATAAAACAAGTTCAAGAATTAATTTATCCAAGAATTAACAACGTCCAAATTGTCAACATGATACTACTTTGTGGAGTAAAATTCAAGAATGCTTAGAAGAATATTTTCTTGAAAAGATACTGGATGAAACGCAACTATCAAGGATATTCCACAAATTTCATGGAGTATAGAAGTCAAAACTTAACCAACTGAGTATAATAAAGAATGGAATAACAAAAGAAATCACCATGCATGCGATAGACCGCACAGACAGGTTATTCCAACAGAATAATAAATAATGGAACCAGGTCCGGCGTAAACGCACAGACAGGATATTCCGACAGAATAATAAATAATGGAACCAGGTCCGGTGTAAAACACACAGACAGGATATTCCAACAGAATAATAATAAAAACGGAACCAGGTCCGGTGTAAAACACACAGACAGGATGTTCCAACAGAATAATAAACGGAACCAGGTCCGGTGTAAAACACACAGACAGGATGTTCCAACAGAATAATAGAAGAATGTCACCAAGTATAGGGTAGACCGCGTATACTGGTTATTCCAACAGAATAATAACGAATGGAATAACAGAAGTTCTCTTCATGAATATAAAAGAAATAATATTCCCTACCTTAAAAGAACTGGATATTGGAAAAGTGATGTAGCAGAATACTTTTATTCTCTCTCTCTTATTCTCTCTATACTTTCTCTCTCTATAGCTTGAATGAATTCGTGAAAAATAATGAAGCCCTAGGCCTCTATTTATAGAAAAACTGAGGGTGGCTCTTGGTCTTAACGAAGGGTCAAATGACTCTTGGTCTTAACGAAGGGTCAAATGACTCTTGGTAATATTGAAGGGACAACTACTATTGACGAAAGTAATTACTATTGACCAAGGTAAATACTATTGACGAAGGTAATTACTATTGACCAAGGTAAATACTATTGACCAAGGTAAATACTATTGACGAAGGTAATTACTATTGACCAAGGTAAATACTATTGACGACGGTAATTACTATTGACGACGGTAATTACTATTGACGAAGAGACTCTTAGATGATGACATATGGCCCCCCATAAAATAACCAAACTTACCACAACGTCTCAATAATATAACATATTATACAGATGATACTATGACAATAATTTAAGAGATATGATGCAGCAATTACTGTAGCAATAATTGAGTATAGCTGAGTGACTTCTCACGTAAGCATCAATAATCAATACCGTGTGCTACTATGCAACCACGCGTATTACTGTACTTTTACTACCGAGTAGTTCAACAGTTTTAACGGTTTTAACGGTAACACCTCAGCCGTTATTTTTAATAAAATATTTTTGTCGTTTTCTCAATCCGACAATAATTTCGTTGTGGGGTCCACCAATGATTGTGCCGTCGTACGAATATTCTCCGACAAAAAGAATATTTCCCGACCAAACGAATATTTTAAAACAACTTGCTTACTTTGCAAAATTTATAAATAATACCCACAACTATAACATTACTCCATAATATTCAAAATAATATTTATAGAAAAATTTATCTTTATTTATAAAAGTTGGGGTCTTACATTTGGTCACCTAATTGCGCGCCAGTAAGGAGAAATTCTTATTGAAAAGCCCCCTCTTTCCTGGGAACTGCCTGGTTGTCATTATTGTGATTCTGTAATATTATTTGTGAATAATTAATTATTAATTTATATGATAATGAAATATTTATTTGATGTGGATATAAATGATGGATTTATTTATGTGTTTATAAATGAATGAATTAATATTGAGGTGTTTTATCAGTATTTTTGTCGGAATAGAGGTATTAAAAATCAAACTAGGATTTTTGAGATATTTTGCGGGGGTTATAATTTTTAATCTGACCGTTGGATCGTTGTGATTTTTGGATATGTTATACATATATAAGTTGAGTATATGTTCACAAATTTTGAACCGTTAAAAATGAACGAATAATTTGTTATGAATTTTAAGAGGTGACTGATTCGAAAATTAGGTTTATAAATGATTTTGGTAGAAAATTCTAGAAATAGATGGGCCCCACTTTTGGTTGTTGGGGAAGATGGCTGATTTTTGGTGGGTGGAATAGTAGCAGGTAAAGCCATCAGGTTGCAGGTCAAGTCTGCTTCGGCGTACTAACATTTTCCTATAAATAGAGGGTTAAGTTAGAATTGAAAATCACACCAGAAATATAAGCTTTCTCTCTTTCTCTCTTTATATTATGAAGCATATTTTGTGAGTATTTAGATACTTTGAGAGTTGCTATTCAGTGCATGTTTCCTTCGACTTTGTATTCCAGTCAGAAATACTGCACTTTTGAGGTAAGGGATTTTAAGGGTTGTTATGATTTTCAGTTTCGTAATTTTTTTGACCTAAAAAAAATTCTGGAAAAATTTAAAATGATATTTTGATGAGTTTTCTTGATTGTGTCCAAAATTGGTAATTTTTGGATGTATAGATTAAGAGTTATGAATTTAATGAGAAAAGACTATTTTAAAAGTAACCGCTTATAATTCCTTGTGGTTAACCCTAAAATTGATGAAATTTTTATTGAGAGTACATGTATATGATAGAAATATACTCTGTAAATTTCGGAATTTTTGGATAAAAGTACAATTTTTGATAAATGTCTAAATATTTGGCTGTTTTGGTCATATGAAAAATAGTAAATGAATTTTAAAAATTTTGAGAAAAATATATGTTCAATATGGGACTATATTCTGCTAAATTCCAGAAAAGAAATATTTTTGGAACTGATTTGGTATTTTTCATAAAAATGGTCTAGTTATGAGTAAATGAATTAAATATGTTATGTGAAGTAAGAAAATTGAAAAATAGGATTTTATGACTTGAGAATCCTATATGAGGTATATGCAGATTTTTGATGAGGGTTTTTTGTTATTGGTGATGAAATCTTATGAGTTTGACATTTTAAGATGATTAAATGCATTATTTAGTAAAGTGTAAATAATTAAAATAAATTGTTTATAAGCTTAAGAAATGTTATTCTTTCAATATCATTATACCGGAATATTGGTATGAATTTTATTGTAGAATTTCTACCTTTTTGTGTCGGGGTTACTATTCATGAGTTGCTATTCATAAGTTACTATTCACGAGTTACTATTCACGACAAAATTGGTTTCTTTTTCTAACCAAATTATAGTTGAGTTATGAATATTACTCTTGAGATTAAAATTATGTTTTGATTATATTGATTTTATTATCATATATAATATTTTTATAACCCTGATGTTGAAATTCTCTTTCACTGGAGTGTAAAGATGGGTAGATTATTGGTATGATCGTGATTGAGGAATATCTTTGGCCTGTAGTGCATAGATGAATTGTTAACTAGTATGATCATGACCATTGAATATGTAATTGAATATCTTTAGCTTAAGTGTAAAGATGAATTGATTAACATGGTTATAATTATTGTTTATATAAATTCTGAAATGATTATATATTTCTTTGAGATATGAATATATTTGGCCTGTAGTGCAAATATGAACTGTTGAGGAATATCTTTGTCCTGTAGTACAAAGATAAATTGTTGATGATTATCTTTGGCCCGTAGTGCGAAGATGAACTGTTGTTGAATATCTTTGGACTGTAGTGCAAAGATGGTTTGTTGATGAATATCTTTGGTCGTAGTGCAAAGATGGATTTATTAGTATGATTATGAAAAGAAAATGTGATTTGGTGTAACCATGATCTTTGATGTTTCAGGTTAAGATAGGTGATGAAAATTATCTTCGTCCTAGATGAGAAGAGGAATTTAGAACTACAGTTATGATTATGAGTTATGATTATGATTGTGGACCAGAATTGTTGATTGATGTTACAGGGATAAAACATTGTTGGTGGATTTTTAACATGAAGAAGATAATAGACTTTATAGTCTATTTGACTCTTCTAATGGATTGCTCGTTCCGCTGCAACTATGGTTGAAAATTTTTATCATCTACCATATGTTCTAAATCTCTGATTTATTACTGATGAAGGCTATTGATAATTTAATTATCTTTAGTAATGATATTCTTTACTGAGCTAGTTATGCTCGCCCTTTGCTTCACAATTCCTTTCAGGTAATAAAAGTGTAGCTGGGTCGAGTGGGGGATAACAGGAGAATAGAACGGTGGTCTATAGCTGTTGAGGGTGAGGCGAACCCAACGTTGGAAGGGTGTTTTATCACTATCATACAAGATGTCTAATAACATACAACCTCGTATCATCATAAGACAGGGATGTGCTCATCCACTTGCTGAGTATATTTACGAGCACTACCTATATAATCTTGGTGTTTGTTTGAAGTATAATTCTCAATTAGAGACAGTGGAGATAATGATAAGTCAAGAGAAGACTCACTGTGACGCCCCCAAAATAGGTATACAACACCCATTCTGAGTCTCCAAATACATGGTACAGAAAGTAAACTACAACTTCGATAATACAATTGTCGTGCAAAATACGACAACACATACTGTGAGTTTAAATACAAATATTGTCTTCTAGACAATATCCACACTCAAATAAATCCTCATTACAATTATTCAAACACTATTTTACAGAAATAGTGAGGACTGCTAAAACATCTTTCTAGAACCATCACTCCATACCCTGACTAGATCCTGCTATGTTCTCACCTCCTGAGAAGAAAAATGGAACAAAAAGGAAAAGGGTGAGCTCAACTAGCCCAGTAAAGAACATTATGACTAAGATAATACAGAACAAATTATCGTTAGTCTTCAACATGGAAAAATCTGATAGAATATAATCGACAACAAGTTTTAGATCAACAACTGCAGCGGAAACAGCAAACCATTAGAAGAGTCAAGTAGAGAAAGAATTCTACTATCTTCTAAGATTTAAAAGTCCATCATCAATATTTTATCACTGTAACATCAATTAATAATCATCTTTATCCAAATATTCATCTTTGCACTACAGGCCAAAGATATTCATTTGTATCACCTGTCAGTCATGTTCATCTCAACACCTGTTCATCTTTGCACTACAGGCCAAAGATATTCATCAAGTAATCATACATCTTTGCACTACAGGCCAAAGATATTCAGTAATATCATCATTTAGGACTGAGGATGATGAAAAATATCTTAAAGAAAACGAATCCAATGAGACAGAAGGACAAATAGTAGGGATTCGTATAACAGTTTATCCAAGATCAATAATACTTCATAATAATCAATTGTGAAGCAGAATTCAAAAATAAAGATCAAAACATGGATACAATCAAAGATAGTAACCATAATAGACATCTTGGACAAAAAGGAAAATTTTAATTTTTCGGTGAATAGTGTCGTATTCGTGAATAGTGCCGTATACGTGAATAGTACCGTATACGTGAATAGTAACCCCGACACAAAAAGTTCCAAATTTGATAAAAACTCATATCAATATTTCAGCATAATGATATTGAAGAAAATAATATCATTTAAGAAGAAAATAATATCCCTTACCTCAAAATATCAGTACTTCTGGTCGGAATACCGGTATAAGGCTGAAAGAAACTTGCTCTGATGAATAGAAACTCTCAAAGTATCTAAATACTCACAAAATACACTCAATAATCTAGAGAGAGAAAGAGAGAAAACTTGTTTCTGGTGTGATTTTCAATTCTAACTTAGCCCTCTATTTATAGGAAAATTTTAGTAGGCTTGACCTGCAACCTGATGGCTTTACCTGCTACTATTCCCACCCACCACATTTGAAATATAATTCAGCACATTTCTTCACCAACCACAAGTGGGGCCCACCAATTCTAGAATTTTCCATCAAAATGATAAACTCCAAAAATTCAACAATTTCTGAACCAGTCATCTCGTAAAATTCATAATAAATCATACGTTCATTTTTAACGGTTCAAAATTTGTGGACATATACTCAACTTATATATGTATAACATATCCAAAAATTACCACGATCCAACGGTCGGATTAAAAATTATAACACCCGCAATATTTCTCAAAAACCCTGATTTGATTTTTAATACCTCCATTCCGATAAAAATACTGATAAAACACATCAACATTAACTCCTTCATTTTTAACTACAAAAATATATCACTCATTTATATCCACATAAAATAAATATTTCCTTATCATATGAATCAATAATTAATTATTCACAAATAATATTACAGAATCACATTTATGACAACCAGGCCGTTCCCAGGAAAGAGGGGGCTTTCCAATAAGGATTTCTCCTTACTGGCGCGCAATTAGATGACCAAACCTCTCCTTAGACAGAACTTTCTAGACATTGTCAATAATGTTATCTAATAATATTATTCAAATAATATGAATTATTGATCTGATAATGGAAAATACTGTGAAGTAACAATTATTGAAACAACAATAATATAAAATATCACTGCAACAATTATTGAATCAATAAAATAAAATATTGAACAATAACTACTGTAACAATTATTGAGTAGTGTCTTCTTACGTAAGAATCAATAATTGGTGCAATACCGTGTGCTACTGTATTTTAATCACCGGGTATTCTAACAGTATTAACGGTAACAACTACGCCGTTATTTATAAATAACTTATACTTGTCATTTTCTTCATCCAATCGTTTTCCGTTATGGGGCCCACACAAGGCTGCGCCGTCGTACGAATATTCCCCGACAGCAAGAATATTCCACGACCAAACGAATATTCCCGACAAAATGAATATTTTATAACCACTTGCTTATTTTGCAAAATTTGCACATTTCACCCATAACCAAAGTATTATATTAAATTAACCCCTTATTATTCACAATAATATTTAGAGAAAATTTGATTTTATTCATTAATAAGTTGGGGTCTTACAACCTCCCCTCCTTATGAAATTTCGTCCTCGAAATTGACGTACGTACCTGATGTTTCAAAAAGGTGAGGATACCTCGCTTTCATTTCTGATTCCAACTCCCAGGTCATTTCTTCAATAGCATGGTTTCTCCACAAAACCTTAACTTGTGGTATAACCTTCGTGCGTAGGACATGCTCTTTCCTATCCAAGATCTTAACAGGTACCTCCTCGTACGTTAAATCTTCAGCTATCTCGTCTGGTTCTAACTCAATAATGTGGTTCGGGTCTTTAACATATTTACGAAGCATAGATATGTGAAAAACATTATGAACACGAGACATGCTTGGAGGTAATGCGAGTCTATATGCCACATTTCCTATTCGCTCAAGAATCTCAAATGGACCAACAAATCTTGGATTGAGCTTTCCTCTCTTCCCAAATCTTGTAACTCCCTTCCATGGTGCAACACGTAATAATACATGATCCCCAATATTAAATTCCACGTCCTTCCGATGAAGATCCGCATAACTCTTTTGTCGATCATGTGCCGTTTGTATACGTTGTCGAATCGTTTGGATCTTCTCTGTAGTAATGCGTACCAACTCTGGTCCCAACAATGTTGCTTCACCCACCTCGTCCCAGCATACTGGAGAACGACATTTTCTTCCATACAACGCCTCGAATGGAGCCACACCTATGCTCGCCTGATAACTGTTGTTGTAGGAGAATTCCACCAATGGTAGGTACTTATCCCAACTCCCTTTGAGATCTAGGACACAAAGTCTTAATAGATCTTCAAGAGTTTGAATAGTCCTCTCTGATTGTCCGTCCGTTTGAGGATGGTATGCCGAACTGAATCGTAAATCCGTGCCCATAGCTTTCTGCAAGCTAACCCAAAATCGTGAAGTGAATCTTTGGTCACGATCTGAAACTATGGATACTAGCATGCCATGCAATCTCACAATCTCGTTCACATACATACTAGCAAGACGTTCAAGGGAATAAGTCTCACGTATCGGCAAGAAATGAGCGGACTTGGTTAATCTATCAACAATAACCCAAATCGCATCTATGCCTTGAGAAACCTTGGGAAGACCAGTAACAAAATCCATAGTAATGTGTTCCCACTTCCATTTCGGGATCTCAAGTGGTTGTAATGGACCCTTTGGCACTTGATGCTCCGCCTTTACACGTTGACAAGTTAAACACCTCGAGATAAACTCCGCGATCTCTCTTTTCATATTGCTCCACCAAAATGTATGTCGAAGATCGTGATACATTTTGGTACTCCCAGGATGGATTGCAAACGGTGTGTTGTGTGCCTCCATCATTATTCTATGCTTCAAGTCAAAATCGTTAGGAACACAAAGTCTGGAGTTGACTCGAAGTATTCCTTCTTCATCGATTCTTGCTTCTGGAATAGCACCTTCTTGCACTTTCTTCTTCATACGCATCAGCTCCATGTCCGTAGCTTGAGCAGCTTTAACTTTATCGATTAAAGTCGGTTCTACTCGTATATTTGATATCATCATGTGGGTACTTGGAGCCTTCATCTCTATCTCCATCCTTTGCAAGTCATACAAAATGGGCCTTTGTGTTAACAACATTGCACTCGTACCCGCATATGATCTTCTACTCAATGCGTCAGCTACTACGTTTGCTTTTCCAGGATGATATTGGATGGTATGATCGTAATCTTTCAACAGCTCGAGCCAACGTCGCTGCCGCATGTTGAGTTTCTTTTGGGTGAAGAAATATTTGAGGCTTTTATGATCTGTATAGATCTCCACTTTCTCCCCATACAGGTAGTGTCTCCAGATCTTCAACGCAAAAACGACTGCTGCCAACTCCAAATCATGAGTAGGATAATTCCTCTCATATTCTTTGAGTTGTCGTGAGGCATAGGCTATGACTTTCCCATGTTGCATGAGAACACATCCTAACCCTTTGCCTGAAGCATCGCTGTAGATAACAAATCCATCCGAACCAGATGGTATTGTCAGAACAGGTGCCGAAATGAGTCTCCTCTTGAGTTCTTGGAAACTCTTCTCGCATTCCTCACTCCATACGAATTTTGTATCTTTCCGAGTCAGCTGAGTTAACGGAGTAGCGATTCGAGAAAATCCTTCCACAAATCTCCGATAATAACCAGCTAAGCCTAGAAAGCTACGTACTTCGGTTACCGACTTCGGTTGCTCCCAACTTTGTATGGCTTCAATCTTCGTCGGGTCGACAGATACTCCATGTTTTGACACCACGTGCCCAAGGAATGCTACTTCCTCAAGCCAGAACTCGCATTTCTTCAATTTGGCATATAGCTTATTTTCACGAAGCCTTTGCAGTACCAGCTTCAAATGGCGCTCATGATCTTCACGGCTTTTGGAATAGATGAGGATGTCATCAATAAAGACAACAACGAACTGATCCAAATATTCTTTGAATACACGGTTCATCATATCCATGAAGGCAGCAGGAGCATTAGTCAATCCAAAAGACATTACTAAGAATTCATAATGCCCGTACCGAGTTCTGAAGGCAGTCTTTGGAATATCCTCAGTTTTAATCTTCAGCTGATGATATCCAGAACGAAGGTCGATCTTTGAAAAGAATTGTGTTCCTTGTAACTGGTCGAACAGGTCATCAATGCGAGGTAGCGGATACCTATTCTTGATAGTGACATGATTCAATTCTCGATAGTCGATACAAAGTCGCATACTCCCGTCTTTCTTCTTTACGAATAAAACAGGAGCACCCCAAGGAGACGTACTAGGATGAATAAAACCGATGTCCAACAACTCCTGTAGTTGGACTTTTAACTCCTGAAGTTCAATAGGAGCCATTCGATATGGAGTTTTAGAAATGGGCTTTGTACCGGGTTCAAGGTCAATAAAGAATTCAACTTCACGTTCTGGGGGTAGACCAGGAAGTTCTTCAGGAAATACATCGGGAAATTCTCTAACAATAGAAATATTATTCAAATCTGACTTGTCTTTGTTCAAATCCATAACATGGGCTAAGAAAGCTTGACATCCGTTTTTCAATAAACGAATAGCTTTGTGGCTTGATATGACAGTGACTGATTTTAGTGGTTTAGTAGTTTGAATTCGTATGACAGGTTGGTTAGGAATATGAAAACTAACAACCTTACGAAAATAATCAATTTTAGCATGATGAGTGGTTAACCAATCAATTCCTAAAATCACATCAAAAGCAAGTATCTTTAAAGAGATAAGATCAACAGGTAATGTGATAGTGCCAACTTGGATCATGCAAGATTTATAAACTGTAGATGTAACGAAGGTTTCACCCAACGGAGTTTCAACAGATAAGTTAAAGTCCAATTTCTCCGGAGTCAAGTTTAAACGTTGAGCACAAGCAGGAGAGATAAAAGAATGGGTAGAACCGGTATCTAGTAAAGTATAAACTTCGCAAGAATTCAAGATTAGCTTACCCGTGATCACCTCGTTCGGGTTTCTCGCGTTTTGGCCAGTAACGACAAACGCCCTTCCAGGAACCGCTGATTTCGACTTATCCGGGACAGCTTTTGGAGTCACCATCCCCGCTGAACTTGGTTTTGCTGCAGAACACTCTCGAGCTATATGACCCTCCTTTCCACAGTTATAACATACCTTGGATTGTTGTGGGCAGTTTGGGCTGATATGTCCCTCTTTCCCACATTTGTAACATACGACCGGTGGTCGTTCTCCTCCCCTAGAAACAGTTGATGTTTGTGCTGACGTCTTCACGTTATCATTGTTGTACCTTCTCTTCTTGAAATCTCCTCCCGACTCGCTCCTTCTATTATCACGACCACGATTACCACCAGAGTGGTTACCGCTTTTGTCCGAATGTTTTCCTCCCTGCTGGTTTTCATTGCTTCGATGACTGCCGCCACCGGTATGACCCTGGTTGTGGTCCCTCGGTTGCACATACTCATTATCTCGCTCTAATAATTGAGCCCTGTTTACAACATCTGAATATAAAGAAAATTTATGAGAGATAAGATATTGTCGAATCTCGGGTTTTAGACCTCTCAGAAACATCCTTGTCATTCGTTCCTCATTTTCGACCAAATGAGGTGCAAACCTGGATAACTCTGCAAACTTCGCCTCGTACTGGGACACCGTCATGTTGTTTTGTTCCAGTCTGATAAACTCTACCTCCTTCATATGACGAATACTTTTAGGAAAGTACTTGTCATTGAACAGTTTTTGAAATGTTTCCCAGGACATGTTGAGTGCGTCAGGCTGGGTACGCTTCACAGACTCCCACCAGTAGTCTGCCTCACCGCGGAACATAAAGGTGGCGAATGGAACCTTCTGTTCCTCCGTGCATCCCAAGACATCGAATATCTTGGTAATTTGCTTGACCCACGTTTCCGCCATGATCGGATCCGGCTTTCCTTTAAATTCTGGTGGTCCCAATTATTTGAACTGCTTAGCTGTGACAAACCGCGCGTTGTCATTTCCACCCGTATTCTGCACACGAGTCTCCCTCGTCTGATTTTGCATGAACTGCAAAAAGCTCCTAAACATTCCATCATTCATCGTTTGCTCGGTAACGTTGTTTACAGGAGGAATATTGCCTTCCTGTTGCACGTTCCCCTGGGTGGTGATCAAAGGTGTCTCCACGGTCTGATTTACTCCATTATTAACGTTCTCAGCTGCCATTCTTAAATACTGCCATAAAACAAGGGTTAATAGTCATGTCATATATTATCCCTATACTCTGACCGACCAAATAAACACCAAATAAACTTAGTCAAGTCATACTAGCGAAGGAATTCCCCGTCTCTCCCCTCCTAGTTCTTGTCTCACATCTCAGCCAGGGATCATATCCCTAAGCTCTGATACCAACTGTGACGCCCCCAAAATAGGTATACAACACCCATTCTGAGTCGCCAAATACATGGTACAGAAAGCAAACTACAACTTCAATAATACAATTGTCGTGCAAAATACGACAACACATACTGTGAGTTTAAATACAAATATTGTCTTCTAGACAATATCCACACTCAAATAAATCCTCATTACAATTATTCAAACACTATTTTACAGAAATAGTGAGGACTGCTAAAACATCTTTCTAGAACCATCACTCCATACCCCGACTAGATCCTGCTATGTTCTCACCTCCTGAGAAGAAAAATGGAACAAAAAGGAAAAGGGTGAGCTCAACTAGCCCAGTAAAAAATATTATGACTAAGATAATATACAAACAAATTATCGTTAGTCTTCAACAGGGAAAAATCTGATAGAATATAATCGACAACAAGTTTTAGATCAACAACTGCAGCGGAAACAGCAAACCATTAGAAGAGTCAAGTAGAGAAAGAATTCTACTATCTTCTAAGATTTAAAAGTCCATCATCAATATTTTATCCCTGTAACATCAATTAATAATCATCTTTATCCAAATATTCATCTTTGCACTACAGGCCAAAGATATTCATTTGTATCACCTGTCAGTCATGTTTATCTCAACACCTGTTCATCTTTGCACTACAGGCCAAAGATATTCATCAAGTAATCATACATCTTTGCACTACAGGCCAAAGATGTGACGCCCCCAAAATAGGTATACAACACCCATTCTGAGTCGCCAAAATATATGGTACAGAAACAACTACATCTTTATTATTACAACACAAGAACTGTGAGTTTAAATACAAATATTGTCATTTAGACAATATCCACACTCAAATAAGTCCTCATTACAATTATTGATGCATTATTTCAAAAAAATGGTGAGGACTACTAAAGTAACTTCTAGAACCATCATTCCATACCCCGACTAGTACTCGCTACATTCTCGCCTCCTGAGAAAAATGGAACAAAAAGAAAAAGGGTGAGCTCAACTAGCCCAGTAAAGAACATTATGACTAAGATAATACAGAACAAATTATCGTTAGTCTTCAACAGGGAAAAATCTAATAGAATACAATAGACAACAAGTTTTAAATCAATAACTGCAGCGGAAACAGCAAACCATTAGAAGAGTCAAGTAGAGAATGAGTTCTACTATCTTCTAAGATTTAAAAGTCCATCATCAATATTTTATCCATGTAACAACAATCAATAACCATCTTTAATCAAATATTCATCTTTGCACTACAGGCCAAAGATATTCACTTGTATCACCAGTCGGTCATGTTCATCTCAACACCTGTTCATCTTTACACTACGGGCCAAAGATATTCATCAGTGAATCATTCATCTTTGCACTACGGGCCAAAGATATCCAGTAATATCATCATTTAGGACTGAGGATGATGAAAAATATCTTAAAGAAAACGAATCCAGTGAAACAAAATAACAATATTAAGGATTCGTATTTCGATTTATTCATGTCCAAAAATACCTTATAATTATTCATAGTGAAGTAGAATTCAAGAATGATCAAAACATGGATACAATCAAAGCTAGTACCCAGAATAGATATTTTGGACGAAAAGAAGAAAATTTTATTTTTCGGTGAATAGTAACTCGTGAATAGTAACTCATGAATAGTAATCCCGACGTGAAAAGTTCCAAATTTGATAAAAATTTCCAACCAATATTTCGGCATAATGATATTGAAGAAATAATATCATTTTTGAATAAAATAACATCCCTTATCTCAAAATAATCGTACTTCTGACTGAATTTCGGGTATAGTGCTGACAGAAACTTGCACCGTATAGTAACACTCAAAGTATACTAACAAGAATACGCTCGATAATATAGAGAGAGAAAGAGAAAAAACTTGTTTCTGGTATGATTTTTAATTCTAACTTAGCCCTCTATTTATAGGAAAATGCTAGAACGCCAAAGGAGACTAAAATAATAAAATATTAATAATTCAAACAACAATTTCTACGTATGCTATCAATGACCAAGACCAGCCCCTCAATGCTGAAAATATTTCAGCAGCCCATGTGTTGTACCAACCAAAAGTGGGTCCCCCCATAAATTTAATAAAAATCATTTTATCTTTCAAAACTTTAATAATTCATAGAAAATAGACCGTTTATCAGAAAAAACGAAATTTATGTCCATTCTGACTGAAATCGAATTCTCTACAACTTTGTAGCTTTAAGTTTTTTCAAATTCCAAACCAAAAATATCCGAAATCCACAAACGGATGATTTTTAAATACCTCCACATCGACAAAATACTGATAAAACACCTCAGCTTTAATTCTTTCATTTTTATCCACATAAAAATAAATTATATCCTTATCATATGAATCAATAATTAATTATTCACAAATAATATTATAGAATCACATTTATGACAACCAGGCCGTTCCCAGGAAAGAGGGGGCTTTCCAATAAGGATTTCTCCTTACTGGCGCGCAATTAGATGACCAAACCTCTCCTTAGACAGAACTTTCTAGACATTGTCAATAATGTTATCTAATAATATTATTCAAATAATATGAATTATTGATCTGATAATGGGAAATACTGTGTAGTGACAATTATTGAAACAACAGTAATATAAAATATCAACGCAGCAATTATTGAATCAATAAAATAAAATACTGAACAGTAATTACTGTAACCATTATTGAGTAGTGTCTTCTTACGTAAGAATCAATAATTGGTGCAATCAGTGTGATACTGTGTAACAACGCGTATTACTGTGTTTTAACCACCGGTATTCCAACAGTATTAACGGTAACAACTACGCCGTTATTAATAAACAACATATACTTGTCGTTTTCTTCATCCAATCGCTTCCGTTATGGGGCCCACGAAAGACTGCGCCGTCGTATGAATATTCCCAGACAGGAAGAATATTCCACGACAAACGAATATTCCCCGACAACAATGAATATTTTATAAACCACCTGCTTATTTGAAATATTTGCGCATTTTACCCATAACTAACCTCATTAATCAATTTAACACTTACTATTTCAAAATAATAAATAGAGGAATTTAAATTTCATTTATTAATAATTTGGGGTCTTACAACCTCCCCTCCTTATGAAATTTCGTCCTCGAAATTGACGTACGTACCTGGTGTTTCGAAAAGATGAGGATACCTCGCTTTCATTTCCGTTTCTAACTCCCAGGTCATTTCCTCAATAGCATGGTTTCTCCGCAAAACTTTAACTTGTGGTATGACCTTCGTGCGTAGGACATGCTCCTTTCTATCCAAGATCTTGACAGGTACCTCTTCGTACGTTAAGTCTTCAGCTATCTCGTCCGGTTCTAACTCAATAATGTGGTCTGGATCTTTCACATATTTACGTAACACAGATATATGAAAAACATTATGAACACGAGACATACTTGGAGGTAACGCGAGTCTATAGGCCACATTTCCTACTCGGTCAAGAATCTAAAATGGACCAATAAATCGTGGATTGAGCTTTCCTCTCTTCCCAAATCTTGTAACTCCTTTCCATGGAGCCACACGCAACAATACATGATCCCCAATGTCAAATTCCACGTCCTTTCGATGAAGATCCGCATAACTCTTTTGTCGATCCTGTGCCGTTTGTATACGTTGTCGAATTGTTTGGATATTCTCTGTAGTCATGCGTACCAACTCTGTCCCAACAATGTTGCTTCACCCACCTCGTCCCAGCATACTTGAGAGCGACACTTTCGTCCATATAATGCTTCAAATGGGGCCACACCTATACTTGCCTGATAACTGTTATTGTAAAGAGAATTCCACCAATGGTAGGTACTTATCCCAACTCCCTTTGAAATCTAGGACACAAAGTCTTAATAGATCTTCAAGAGTTTGAATAGTCCTCTCTGATTGTCCGTCCGTTTGAGGATGGTATACCGAACTAAATCGTAAATCTGTGCCCATAGCTTTTTGCAAGCTAACCCAAAATCTTGAAGTGAATCTTGGGTCACGATCCGAAACTATGGATACTGGCATGCCATGCAGTCTCACAATCTCATCTACGTATATATGAGCAAGACGTTCAAGGGAATAAGTCTCCCGTATCGGCAAGAAATGAGCAGACTTGGTTAATCTATCAACAATAACCCAAATAGCATTTATGCCTTGAGAAACCGTGGGAAGACCCGTAACGAAATCCATGGTAATGTGTTCCCACTTCCATTTCGGAATCTCAAGTGGTTGCAATAGACCCTTTGGCACTTGATGTTCCGCCTTTACACGTTGACAAGTTAAACACCTCGAGATAAACTTTGCAATATCTCTCTTCATATTATTCTACCAAAATGTATGTCGAAGATCACGATACATTTTGGTACTTCCAGGATGGATTGCAAATGGTGTATTGTGTGCTTCCATCATGATCTTGTACTTCAAATCAGAATCGTTAGGAACACAAAGTCTGGAGTGGACTCGAAGTATTCCTTCTTCATCGATTCTTGCTTCTGGAATAGAACCTTCTTGCACTTTCTTCTTCATATGCATCAGCTCTATGTCCGTAGCTTGAGCAGCTTTAACTTTATCGATTAAAGTCGGTTCTACTCGTATATTTGATATCATCATGTGGGTACTTGGAGCCTTCATCTCTATCTCCATCCTTTGCAAGTCATACAAAATGGGCCTTTGTGTTAACAACATTGCACTTGTACCCGCATATGATCTTCTACTCAATGCGTCAGCTACTACGTTTGCTTTTCCAGGATGATATTGGATGGTATGATCGTAATCTTTCAACAGCTCGAGCCAACGTCGCTGCCGCATGTTGAGTTCCTTTTGGGTGAAGAAATATTTGAGGCTTTTATGATCTGTATAGATCTCCACTTTCTCCCCATACAGGTAGTGTCTCCAATCTTCAACGCGAAAAACTACTGCTGCCAACTCCAAATCATGAGTAGGATAATTCCTCTCATATTCTTTGAGTTGTCGCGAGGCATAGGCTATGACTTTCCCATGTTGCATGAGAACACATCCTAACCCTTTGCCTGAAGCATCACTGTAGATAACAAATCCATCCGAACCAGATGGTATTGTCAGAACAGGTGCCGAAATGAGTCTCCTCTTAAGCTCTTGAAAACTCTTCTCGCATTCCTCGCTCCATACGAATTTGATATCTTTCCGAGTCAGCTGAGTTAACGGGGTAGTGATTCGAGAAAACCCTTCCACGAATCTTCGATAATAACCAGCTAAGCCTAGAAAGCTACGTACTTCGGTCACCGTCTTTGGTTGCTCCCAACTTTGTATTGCTTCAATCTTCGCCGGGTCAACAGATACTCCATGTTTGACACCACGTGCCCTAGGAAAGCTACTTCCTCAAGCCAGAACTCGCATTTCTTCAACTTAGCATATAACTTGTTTTTACGCAGCCTTTGGAGTACCAGCTTCAAATGATGCTCATGATCTTCACGGCTTTTGGAATATATGAGGATGTCATTAATAAAGACAACAACGAACTGATCCAAATAATCCTTGAATACTTGGTTCATCATATCCATGAAAGCCACAGGAGTATTAGTCAATCCAAAAGACATGACTAGGAATTCATAATGCCCGTACCGAGTTCTGAAGGCAGTCTTTGGAATATCCTCAGTTTTAAACCTTCAGCTGATGATATCCAGAACGAAGATCGATCTTTAAAAAGAATTGTGCTCCTTGTAACTGGTCAAACAGGTCATCAATACGAGGTAGCGGATACCTATTCTTAATAGTGACATGGTTTAATTCCCGGTAATCAATACAAAGTCGCATACTCCCGTCTTTCTTCTTTACAAATAAAACAGGAGCACCCCAAGGAGATGTACTAGGACGAATGAAACCGATGTCCAACAACTCTTGTAGTTGGACCTTTAACTCCTGAAGTTCAATAGGAGCCATTCGATATGGGGTTTTAGAAATGGGCTTTGTACCAGGTTCAAGATCAATAAAGAATTCAATTTCTCGTTCCGGGGGTAGACCGGGAAGTTCTTCAGGAAATACGTCAGGAAAGTCAATAACAACAGGAATATTATTCAAATTTGACGTGTCTTTATTCAAATCCATAACATGGGCTAAGAAAGCTTGACATCCATTTTTTAATAAACGAATGGCTTTATGGCTTGATATAACAGTGATTGATTTTAATAGCTTAGTTGTTTGAATTCGTACAACGGTTGGTTAGGAATATGAAAACTAACAACCTTACGAAAACAATCAATTTTGGCATGATGAGTAGTTAACCAATCAATCCCTAAAATCACATCAAAAGCAAGTATCTTTAAAGAGATAAGGTCAACAGGTAAGGTGATGGTGCCAACTTGGATCACACAAGATTTATAAACAGTGGATGTGATGAAAGTTTCTCCTAACGGAGTCTCCACAGATAAATCAAAGTCTAACTTCTCCGGAGTCAAGTTTAAACGTTGAGCACAAGCAGGAGAGATAAAAAAATGAATGGTAGAACCGTATCTAATAAGGTATAAACTTCGCATGAATTTATGATTAGCTTACCCGTGATCACCTCGTTTGGGTTCCTCGCATGTTGACCAGTCACGACAAACGCTCTTCCAGGAACCGTTGACTTTATCTTTTCTGGGACAGCGCTTTTTGAGTCACCATCCCCGCTGAACTTGGTTTTGCTACAGTGCAATCTCGAGCGATATGTCCTTCCTTTCCACAGTTATAACATACCTTAAACTGTTGTGGGCAATTTGGGCTGATATGTCCTTCTTTTCCCGCACTTATAGCATATAACCGATGGTCGTTCTCCTCCCTTGGAACCAGTTGCTGCTGGTACTGACGTCTTCGTATTGTCATTGTTGAATCTCCTCTTTTTAAAATCTCCTCCCGACTCGCTTCTTCTATTTTCATAGCCACGATTACCACCAGAGTGGTTGCCGTTCTTGTCTGTATTTTTCTTTCTCCGCTGGTTATCATTGTTCTGATGACTGCTGTCACCGATATGATCCTGGTTGTGGTCCCTCAGTTGACCGTACTCATTATCTCGCTCTAATAATTGAGCCCTGTTGACAACATCTGAATAGAGAGAAAATTTATGAGAAATGAGATATTGACGTATGCCGGGTTTCAAACCTCTCAAAAACATCCTCGTCATACGCTCCTCATTCTCCACCAAATGAGGTGCAAACCTGGACAACTCTGTAAACCTCACCTCGTACTGAGACACCGTCATGTTATTCTGCTCCAGTCTAATAAACTCTATCTCCTTCATATGACGAATACTTTCAGGAAAGTACTTGTCATTGAACATTCTGAAATGTCTCCCAAGACATGCTGAGTGCGGTTGGATGGGTACGCTTCACAAACTCCCACCAGTAGTCTGCCTCACCACGGAACATAAAGGTGGCGAATGGAACCTTCTGTTCCTCCGTGCATCCCAAGACATCGAATATCTTGGTAATTTGCTTGACCCACGTTTCCGCCATGACCGGATCCGGCTTTCTCTTAAATTCTGGTGGTCCCAATTCTTTGAACTGTTTGGCTGTGACAAACCGTGAATTGCTATCATTTCCTCCTGTATTTTGAACACGAGTCTCCCTCGTCTGGTTTTGCATAAATTGCAAAAAACTTCTAAACATTCCATCATTCATCATCTGCTCATTGGTGTTGTTCACAGGAGGAACATTGCCAGCCTGTTGCATGTTCTCCTCGTTGGTAAGCACCGGTGTCTCCACGGTCTCATTTACTCCACTGTTAACATTCTCAGTCGACATTCTCAAATACTGCCATAAAACAAGGGTTAATTAATAAATTAACAAATCACATAATACCCCTATATTATGACTGACCAATAAATAAGCTTAGGTAGGACACACTAGCGAAGGATTTATTCGTCTCTCCCCTCCTAGTTCTATTCTCCGATCTCCGCCAGAGATCATATCCCTAAGCTCTGATACCAACTGTGACGCCCCCAAAATAGGTATACAACACCCATTCTGAGTCGCCAAAATACATGGTACAGAAACAACTACATCTTTATTATTACAACACAAGAACTGTGAGTTTAAATACAAATATTATCATTTAGACAATATCCACACTCAAATAAGTCCTCATTACAATTATTGATACATTATTTCACAAAAATGGTGAGGACTACTAAAGTAACTTCTAGAACCATCATTCCATACCCCGACTAGTACTCGCTACATTCTCGCCTCCTGAGAAAAATGGAACAAAAAGGAAAAGGGTGAGCTCAACTAGCCCAGTAAAGAACATTATGACTAAGATAATACAGAACAAATTATCGTTAGTCTTCAACAGGGAAAAATCTAATAGAATACAATAGACAACAAGTTTTAAATCAATAACTGCAGCGGAAACAGCAAACCATTAGAAAAGTCAAGTAGAGAATGAATTCTACTATCTTCTAAGATTTAAAAGTCCATCATCAATATTTTATCCATGTAACAACAATCAATAACCATCTTTAATCAAATATTCATCTTTGCACTACAGGCCAAGAGATATCACTTGTATCACCAGTCGGTCATGTTCATCTCAACACCTGTTCATCTTTGCACTACGGGCCAAAGATATTCATCAGTGAATCATTCATCTTTGCACTACGGCCAAAGATATTCAGTAATATCATCATTTAGGACTGAGGATGATGAAAAATATCTTAAAGAAAACGAATCCAGTGAAACAAAATAACAATATTAAGGATTCGTATTTCGATTTATTCATGTCCAAAAATACCTTATAATTATTCATAGTGAAGTAGAATTCAAGAATGATCAAAACATGGATACAATCAAAGCTAGTACCCAGAATAGATATTTTGGACGAAAAGAAGAAAATTTTATTTTTCGGTGAATAGTAACTCGTGAATAGTAACTCGTGAATAGTAACTCATGAATAGTAACCCCGACGTGAAAAGTTCTAATTTTGATAAAAATTTCCAACCAATATTTCGGCATAATGATATTGAAGAAATAATATCATTTTCAAATAAAATAACATCTCTTACCTCAAAATAATCGTACTTCTGACTGAATTTCGGGTATAGTGCTGACAGAAACTTGCACCGTATAGCAACACTCAAAGTATACTAACAAGAATACGCCCGATAATATAGAGAGAGAAAGAGAGAAAACTTGTTTCTGGTATGATTTTCAATTTTAACTTAGCCCTCTATTTATAGGAAAATGCTAGAACGCCAAAGGAGACTAAAATAATAAAATATTAATAATTCAAACAACAATTCTACGTATGCTATCAATGACCAAGACCAGCCCCTCAATGCTGAAAATTTCAGCAGCCCATGTGTTGTACCAACCAAAAGTGGGTCCTCCCATAAATTTTAATAAAAATCATTTTATCTTTCAAAACTTTAATAATTCATAGAAAATAGACCGTTTATCAGAAAAATACGAATTTTATGTCCATTCTGACTGAAATCGAATTCTCTACAACTTTGTAAGCTTTAAGTTTTTTCAAATTCCAAACCAAAAATATCCGAAATCCACAAACGGATGATTTTTTAATACCTCCACATCGACAAAATACTGATAAAACACCTCAGCTTTAATTCTTTCATTTTTATCCACATAAAAATAAATATATCCTTATCATATGAATCAATAATTAATTATTCACAAATAATATAACAGAATCACATTTATGACAACCAGGCCGTTCCCAGGAAAGATGGGGCTTTCCAATAAGGATTCTCCTTACTGGCGCGCAATTAGATGACCAAACATCTCCTTAGACAGAACTTTCTAGACATTGCCAATAATGTTATCTAATAATATTATTCAAATAATATGAATTATTGATCTGATAATGGGAAATACTTTGTAGTGACAATTATTGAAACAACAGTAATATAAAATATCAACGCAGCAATTATTGAATCAATAAATAAAATACTGAACTGTAATTACTGTAACCATTATTG